>VMDO01016959.1:16905-46359 GCA_007922755.1 Pedetes capensis | reverse complement strand
CTGCAGCCGTAGCCCTGTGGAATCCGATCCTGTCAGATCTTGGAAGCTAAGCAGGGTCGGGCCTGGTTAGTACCTGGATGGGAGACCGCCTGGGAACACCAGGTGCTGCAGGCTTGGGAGAAGGACCTGGCAACCCCCTCCCAAAAATCAATCTGCCATTGAAAACCCTATGAACAGCAGAGAAGCACTGACAATAGTGTTTCCCCTGTTGTACAGAGGGTCGCTATGAGTCAGATACCGACTCGACGGCACCTAACAACAACAACAACATAGTAGAACGAAGCACTATACAGCACTGGACCTGTTAGTGGGGAGACTTAAGGTGCACAGAACTGGAGCACATGTCTGGAGGCTGGTGGCAGGCAAGTCCTTCCCCAGCAGCAATTACCTCCCCCTCCATAGCAGTAGATACCTTAGCTTGTCTGTTTCCCTATATAAAAAAGAATTTATATGAGACACAGACATTATAGAATGTAGAATAAGTTTATTCAGATAGAGAATATAGACATAGATTATAGAGATAGTACATCTTCAAGAGATGAAGGTGGGCAATAGTGAAAGGCTACTGATGCACTGAGTCAAGATTAGCTATGACCTTTGTAGTGGTGGGTTGAGCCTTCAGGGGAAGGAAAGACACATTTTACACCTCGCACCTGTGCCCAAAATTAGTTAATGTTTTCCCAGTGTCTGGGCTCCCAGGCAGACATTTCAAAAGGCTAGAAATCCAGGCAGCCACTGGTCTTGATGAGGGAGTAGAATCCACTTTAAAAAAATGCCCTTTTTTGTTGCTGGTGGTGGTGTACGTCTCATGCAGTCTTATCCTTCCTGGATGAATGTAGAAGTGAGGATTGATTCTAATTCTGTTTCCTTTTAGCAAATATGCTGTTTGTCAGGGTATTAGCTGTCAGGAAAACACTGACCATCAGACCAAAGTCTTTGTCCCACAGGGTTACATTCTGTGTAATCCCTACTGTATGTATGTGTGATCTTTTTTTTTAAAACTATCTTTTAGATCTGTCACTTATATGATTTCAATCATTTTTGTTTATTTAAAGAGTTGTTTAAGCTGGGCACAGCAATTCACACGTATATAATCCTGTTAGAGGGTAAAAGGAAGAAAGGTAATGGAGGGCTCTGAAGCCAGCCACCTCCCAGGCCCACCATGTGCTTCCCAGACACCTGTAATACAAATATCAGTTTGAGCCTCCTGTGGATTAAAGGCTTTGGTCTGTTGGTCCATGCTTTCCCGATAGATAATACCCTTAAAACAGCATACTTGCTAGAGAGAAACAGAATTAAAATCACTCCTCACTTCTATATTCATCCAGGAGGGATGATAAGACTGTGTGAGACAGACATCACTCCCAGCCATCAAAAAGCACATTGTTTGGTGGATTCTGTTCCCTTATCAAGACCAGTAGCTCCCTGGATTTCTATAACCTTTTGAAATGCCTGCCTCTGAACCCAGTCCTTGAAGATGCTAAGAAGCTATTAATGCATTCTGAGCACAGGCCCCAGAGTAAATGTTTCTTTCTTTCCCCTGAACACTCAAACCCCACTATAAAGATCACACCCAACTTTAGCTCAAGGCAGCAGTAGCTCTTTACTTCTGCCCGCCTTCATGTCTTGAGGGTGTACTATCTTCTTTGTCTTTAGTAAACTTAGCTTATACTCCATACTATAATTTCTGTGTATCATATAAATTCTTTTATACAGGAAAGCACAGGCCAACTGAGGTATGTGCTGGGAGGAAAAGGGAGGTAATTGCTATTTCTAGGGAAGGATCTGTCTGCTGCTGCCTCTGGACAGTGCTCTGGACTTGTTCTGCCTTCTCGGGACCTTCTCCTTGTGTCTCCCAGCTAGCAATCCCAGTGACTGGGGAGGTGGAGGCAAGAGGATCTTGAGCTTGAGGCCAAAGGCAGCAGGGCAACTTGGTGAGACCCTGACTCAAAAAGAAAAAAAAATTAAAATTGGGCTTAGGGTGCAGCCTAGTGGTAGAACACTTGCAAGGTGTATGCACTTCCTTGGGTGTTGAACCTCAAGTACCCATGAACACACACACACACACACACACACACACACACGTGCACACACACACACACGCACGCACACGCACGCACACACACATACACACACGCACACACACGCACACACACGCACACACACACATGCACACACGCACACACACGCGCGCACACACGCACACACACACACGCTAAGAAATTGTTTAAAAATTATCTTATTTTCCACATTCTTTTTACTTGAGGCATTGATTTTGGGATTCATTTACTCGTATGTTCCCTAGTATGATCTTCACTTTTGAAATGCCATTTTTTTTCTTTCTTTAGTTCCCTATCATCTACCTTTTCAGAACTTTATCTAATCATCTCAATTTTGGAATTTACAATTTTGGTTTAGAGTATACTTTTCTACATTTTAACATTTCCTTAAAACATTAAGCTGTTTTTGAAACAGTAGGTTAAAAGTCTTTGTTATTTTCTCACTGATTTTTTGTTTTTAGGAAATACATATGTTTCTATTGTAACTTCATTTACCCTCTTTTAGTTTGCTCATATTTGGATTATATGGATTTTACTATCTTCGTATGAAGAGAGATTAGAACAGGAGAGCTTTCCTACATTCATAGTTTTAGGATTTCTTCTCATGTTACTAATGCAGCCTTACTTCCCTGCTTTGATTAGCATTTCTCTTTTCTTTCCTCCTAGTATCACTGTCTTCTTCAATTTAGATTCTACTCCTATTAACTTCTTTTTAGTTTGGGGCCCAGTACTGGAAAGCATTTCAGTTAGCTTCAGCGCCATGATTTGCCTGGCTCTCTGTGACAATCACTAGAATAACAAAGCTAGCAGAGGCCCTTCCTCATTTCACCTGTTCTTCCCTCATGGACTCAGCTTCCTACACTGATCAATGGTCTCTTTGGAGTGAGTGTTTGCTAATGATTAGATTCTGGGCTTCCAGGTTTCAAGTCCACCTTGACAGTCACTGTCCAGTTGCTGGTATGATATGGACTTAGTTGGTGATGGTTATTTGGCTCCTTGTCCTCATGTTTTAGAGGTTGTGAAGATACTTTGTCAGTTGATTGCATATTTCTCATATGTTCTGGTTTGTTTTTGTTGGTTGTCTGGTTTGATAGACAAGACTAGCAAATGCTGGTAGTATGCTACCAGTGCTGCCAACTTGCTTGGGCCTCACGCTGTATTTCTTGTGCCTCTTCAGTGTATTATGCTTTCTCCGTAGCATCTTGATGAATGTGTGTTAGCAAATTAGAGCATGAGAATATTAGATGACCGTGATGTTTCAAGCTGGAGACTGAAATGAAAGCCAGAATGTGACCGTCAGTGTATATAGTCTGTTAATGAGAATGAAACTTATCTTAGGTGTGAAGGGGAATCTTTGTATAGTTATAATCATGGAGTTATATGATCATTTTTATTATATGATCATTATTATTATTTTAGGAACACGTTAGAGTTCTGTGCAAAATAGGCTGGAGAGAAATACTTTTGAGGTAAGCTACTGAAGGATTCTGAGATTTCTGATGCCAGTCTCTAGAATTTTTTCATCATCTTGACTGCCAAAAATAGTATTTTGAAATATGAAATAAAATATTAAATGTTGTTTTACAACATTAAGTTGTACCAGTATATTGAAATTCCAAATATTAATAAATGTCAAGTCTATCAAGATACCATATAAACAGGCATTTTACAAGATATATCCATCTACAAAAAGGATCTTTAAACACCATCATGATGAATCAATCCTGTAGTTATGGTAAAGATTGAGACAAGAATGACAATTACCTAGTCAATTTAAAATTGTACCCCCCTCATTATCTGAATAATATTACTGTTCTCTGTCTTCTTTTATAATGCCTGAATCCTTTTCTATCACTGAAATTTAAGGATAGTAAAGAAATGAATGAAGATTAATAGAAATCATGTCTCTCTTTAGGTTAATATAAGACCATAGTTTTTGCTGAATATTTGTCATATGTTGTTGTTGTTGTTGTTAGATGCTGTCAAGTCAGTATCCAACTCATAGCGACACTCAGGGTTTTCAATGGCTGACTGTTGCGGGATTGCTTTGGGAGTGGATTGCCAGGCCCTTCTCCCATTTTTGTGGTGCTGGGAATTGAACTCAGGACTTCAGAGACTGCAGCACAGTGCTCTACCAACTGAGCTAAGTCCCAGCCCGATTTGTCATGTAGTACATTGTATAACTGATATGAATGATTTTATTTCTTACCAAATTGTGATTCAGGGAACACACCAATTTAAGCAGATATCTATATCTTTTCATGAAGAGTAGTACAACCACATATATATGTATAATAAATACCCATTTGTCTGTAAACTTGTCATGCTGTGGGGGCTGTGCATGTTCCTGTGATGCTGAAAGCTATTCCACCAGTATCTCAGATACCAGTATGGCCATCTATGGTAAACAGATTTCTGCAGAGCTTCTACATTAAGACAGAGTAGGGAGAAGGATCTAGAAACCCACTCCTGAAACAATTTGTTGTTTTTGTTGTTGTTAGGTCTGTTGAGTGAGGTTGAGTCAGATCTCATACACTTATTCATAGGATTTTCAATGGCTGGCTGTTTGGGGATTGCTTTAGGAGTAACATACCGTGTTATCCCATTTTTGTGGTGCTGGGGATCAAACCCAGGGCCTCAGAGAGCTCAGAGAAGCACTATACCGACTGAGCTAAAGCCCACGCTTGAAACATTTAGCCACTGAAAACCATATGAATAGCAGAGAAACACTGTCAAATATTGCTCCCAGGCTGGAAGACATTCAAGAAAGGACTGCGAAAAGTTGCCTCCTCAAAGTACAGTCAACTTTAATGACAGGGGAAGAGTAAAGCCCGTGGAACCCATATTTGCTGATGTGGCATAACTAAAATTGAGAAGAAACTGTGGATGAAACATTGGGCTTAAACATAAAAAGGTAATGTGCATGATACAGTGTTGGGTAGTGCTTCATTCTATTTTATACATAGGTTCTTTATGAGTTGAATCCAATTCAATGGCACCTAACAACAACATATATATATATATATATATGCATATTATCTTCAATAACAGCAGCAAATATTGTGTTGAATTAAATTATTTATGCCACCTTTCCTTCTATAGTGAATGATACAGAATGATCATTAAAACATATTGGAAAATCAATACCATTGAGGGAAAGAATCCAACTAGGAAAAAATCATATATGAGCGTGGTAATTCTGAAGGAAGTCAGTTGTTTCAGGGAGTTCAGGCTACAGGAAATGTTGTTTGGTGCCATTGAGTCAGATCCGACTCATAGCAACCCTATGTATCACAGAACAGAATACTACCCGACGCTCTGCCATGCCTGGCACTATGTCAGTGTTTCTCTGTTAGACATAGGGTTTTCCAATGGCTTATTGCTTTGGGAGTAGGCTCTTGGGTCCTTCTAAGCCTACAGCAACTGATATTCCCAGGCAGTCTCCCTTCCAAGGACTAACCAGGCTGACCCTGATTAACTTCCAAATTCTAGGAGTTCAGACACCAAGGCGGTATGGCCTCAGGGATAGGGAATAGTCTCTATCTATTAAAAGGCTAATAATGTAACCAAAAGTGCTGTGATAGTTTCACAACAGAAAAAGCAAATGTTATATTATTCTGTACCCCACCAACATTTATCAATGAAGGGAAAAATAAAAAAGAAAGCGGATGATGCCTCAAGTAATAATTACAATTATATTAATAAGTAGCTTTCATTCAAAATTTTGTGTGGTCTATTCCTTATACAATGCCCTGAATATGCTTTTTGTTTTGTTTTGTTTTGCTTTATCCTCTTGGAAGCGCTAGGTAGGTTCCACTATTATCCCATTGTGTGGTGAAAACATTGAGGCTTAAAAACTGAAATGGTTTGCTCTGATCTTAAATAGTTAGCACATGATTTAACCTGTGCTTGAATATAAGTGGCCTGTCTCCAAATCTACCAATGTTTTGCTTATTTATTTGACAAATACCCACTTAAATTTTTTCTGCTTCCTTAAGGTTGAAATCTGTTCTCATAGAACTGAATATCTATGGAGGGAAAACACAGTGCCCCTTGTTATCTTGTCATGTCTTTTTCATATTTTAGATGAGAGTTTATGAGTAGATCTGTTTTTAATCTCTTCTATTCCAGTGATCTATTGGTCTGTCCTGGCTGAGGATCACACTGTATTTACTATTATTTTTAAGAACTTAAAAAATATTAAAAAGTATTGAAGTTTGGAAATGTAGATCCTCTATTTTTGCTTTTACTTTTACATTAACTTGGCTATCACTGCTGCTTTGTATTTCCAAGGAAATTTCAAGATCAGTTTGCCAATTTCCACAAAAATAAACCCTACTAGATCTTAGCATTGTTTTGGATCTATATAGCAATTTCCAAAAAAATTAAATTTTGCAATGCTCTGAGCCTTGATATTTATGCTTCAAAATTGACACTATAAAAATTAAAAATATGATTTGTTTAGTATTTTTTAAAAAATCTACTCCACCTTTATGGGGCTGGGATTTAGCTCAGTTGGTAGAGCACTGCGCTGCAATCTCTGAGGTCCCAAGTTCAATTCCCAGCACCACAAAAATGGGAGAAGGGCCTGGCAATCCACTCCCAAAGCAATCCCGAAACAGTCTGCCATTGAAAACCCTATGAGGGTCACTATGAGTCAGATACTGACTCGACAGCACCTAACAACAACAACTCCACCTTTAAAGATCTTCCAAATGACTAAGCTCCAGGTTTACATTTACTTTCAATTTTTGCAAACATTTAAAGAAGTAATAATAAAACTCACACAAAATCTTTCAGAGAACAAAATAAAAGTAATAGTTCTTCTTCATTATGTTTGATGTCAAAATCTGAAAAGGATATTTTCAGAGAAAGAACTCATAAACTACTTTTGTAAACCTGCATGCACTAATCCTAAAAAATATAATAGAATTCATAGCCAATATTTTACCAGTAGAGTAATGCATTAAGGTAAAATGTCATTTATTCCAGTGACAGTAAGAGACTAACAGTTAACAAAATAAATTAATGTAATTTAACAATGTGATTCTATAATAAAAATAGGAAATAATCATTTGATGATTCCAATAGATGCAGAAAGAGAAATTACCAATATCTAATATTATGATAAATCTTTTTCACCTTAACAGTGAAAGGAAACTATAAATTATCTAATGTTTATCTATAAAAGTAAAAACATTTTTAGTTGTGTTTATAACATTTAGCTATAAAATACTGAAAACATTTTTCCTGAGATTTGTGAATGAGGCAAGATTGGAAAGGCAAAAAATAAATCTTTATTTTTAGGTTCTACACATAGGAAATCCAAAGGAATCTACAAATGAAGTCTTAGACTTCATATATATCATGAATTCTGGATACAAAGTCAACATAGCAAAAGGATTTGTATTTCTATATGCTGGCAAAAACAAAACAAAAAACCCCAGAAAATAATTGAAATATTATGACATATTAAATATTATTTTAGAACATTAAATACCTAGGAATAAATCTAACAGAAAATTGGCAAAGCTTCCAAAAAAAATACTTTTCGTGAATTCCACATGCTTACACATTTTTTGATAACATAAAACATTGGACAAATTGAAGAAATCAATATGCACAGGAGTATACATAATTTTCATGGTTTGAAAGACTTGGTAATTTAAGACAGTGATTCTATCAGAATTGATTCATAGATCAATGCAATCTCATAATTGATCATAGCAAGTTCAGTTCCATATAGCAGATATCACCTACTCCAACTGTTTATGATCACTGCCTAAATGTGTTTTTCCTGCACTGTGCAGAAAAATGTACACATGTGTATTATATAAAATGTCTCAGAAGTACAAGTATGGGGAAGGAGAATGAACTTCCCAGTGTATTTCAGTACCTGATTCAGTAAAGTTGCTTTACATTTCAGTAACTTCAGGTAATCATGAAAAATGTTGGTAGGAGGTGATCTGAAACCATCCCAATATGGTTTATCCCATTTCAAAAGAGATGTTTAAAAGATGACAAAATGCCATCTCTGACAGGAGACCACTTCTCCCACAAGTCTGCTTGAATTGTCTTATCTGACAGTGCTGGCTTTAGAATATCTATTTCAACATAAAAAATTATCTCACCCCAGAATGAAAATATATCCCTGATACTAGCATCAAAAATGGTGTGCATGGCTGTGAAAAGCTTTCAATGAGGAATAAAAAAGGAAGCTTCTGTATGGCGTACTTCATGAACTATTCTTTTTCATACTATGTTGTTGTTGTTAGGTGCCCTTGAGTGGGTGTTGGACTCATGGTTACCCAAAGTACAACAGGCAAAACACTATTGTCAATGCTTCTCTGCTAATTCTAGGGTTTTCAATGGCTGATTGTTTTATTGGGGGGTGAGTATGGTGAGTGGACTTTGAGGTGCTTCTCCCAAGCCTATAGCACCTGGTGTTCCTAGGTGGTCTCCCATCCAAGTACTAACCAGGCCTGACCCTGCTTAACTTCTGAGATCTGGTGGGATTGGGTGCCACAGTGGTATGGCCTTAGGCTTTTCATCATGAGTCTTCTTTAATAATTATTTCCTCTTTAAAACTACAGGAATGTTGTTGTTGTTGTTGTTGTTAGGTGCCGTCGAGTCGTATCCAACTCATAGCGACCCTTACTGGGTTTTCAATGGCTGATTGTTTTCAGGATTGCCTCGGGAGTGGATTGCCACATCCTTCTCCTGTTTTTGTGGTGCTGGGAATCAAACTCAGGACCTCAGGGACTGCAGAGCAGTGCTCTACCAACTGAGCTAAATCCCAGCCCACAGGAACATAGAGGAGTAAAAAACTAAACTGGAGCTTATAATTGGAGTTAGCAAAATAACTGAGCTTGATAAGGGATTTTTTTTTTTTTTTTTTTTTTTTGTGGTACTGGGGGTTGAACCCGGGCCTCACACCTGCATGCTCTGCAAGTGCTGGACCACTGAGCTGCACCCTCAGCCCAGTTTTTACTTTTTTTGAGACAGGGTCTCCCTAAATTACGCAGACTGCTTCTGGTCTCGAACTTGCAATCCTCCTGCCTCCACCTCCGGAGCCGCTGGGATTATAGGCGTGTGCCATCGCGCCTGGCTGATAAGGGAGTTTTTATATAGAACTGCTTGTCCTTATGCTGTAGAAAGGAGATCATTGATGGTGAACTGTGATTCTGCACATAGAAGTCCCTGTGCCGCTTTCCCTTCTTTTGTATAAAGTCAAATGATGCAACACTGTGATTTTCGCACAGGTTAGATTCTTTGTCCTGGTGAGCTGAGCTGACCCACAAAGAATTTGGAACAGCTCATTTTGTGCTTTTGGCCAATAATAATGATAAAACAAAGTCCTCACACTTCATTTTACTTTCTCTTTGGCTAATCACAATCTGATTTGCATATGAATTTGAAATTTTTGGAGAGCTTCCTAAAACATACAGGCCTCCATCTCATCCCATCAGAAACAGAGACAAAGTCAAGAAATCTGAATTTTAACAAGGCCTCCGGGAAATGATACTTGTTATGATGAGCATAATAACAGCTCATGTTTATTGAGCACACAGTTTGCATTATCTTATTTAGCTTTATAGCTCAACTAAATAGGCATTACTATTATAGTCATCAATATCATTTTGCAGATGAATCAACTAGAGGCCTGACAGCTATGGATCCAACTTCCTGTTACGCTCACTAAAACTCTACCTATTCAGTAGGAATATCAGCCTCCACTTTCTCAAGGCCAGGCATCCCACATGTAAGAGACCACATCAAGATAATCTTCCGGAACTGAGGGTATAAAAGAGCAAAGAAAACAAGAAAACCAACAAGGAAATAGAAACAAGGTGTATCAAAGTTGGTTTTCTTTCCTTTTCTCAACACAGTTCACTCCTTGAGGAAGATCCACTTTTGCTGGTGCTTGGGTATCTGATCTATGGTGGCTGAGCCCCACCAGATTGGTTCAGATTTGATTGTACCAACTATACTGGCATAAACTTTAAAAGAAAAGCTTTGTCATTAGTGATTTTAGTCCAATTTCATTTCAAATATTGAGGAAAGTAGACCAAGAAAAGCAAATGATTTTAATCTGAACAGACAGCTAGTCATCCCCAAAATACCAACAGAACTCAACTTCTAGAGTTCTTACACAGCACCTCTGCTTTCTTCAAATTCTTAGAATCAGTCCAACTCAGCATCTTTGTGCTACACTTTTAAAAGTTTTCAAATTTTAAACCAAACTTCAGGTATGTACAGAAAGAGGGTAGCACTAGAACAAACTTAAATAAAAAGGGGAATAAATAACTTAACAAACAGGAAGGTTTACATGCGGAACCCCACAGTTTTCATAAGGTAATAGGTGCTGAATTGTCTCAGTACCATGACTTTGCTAATAAGAGAGAAAGACTGGCTTGTAACCACTGTGATTTGGAATGTCCACCTATTTTCAGTTTCCACATATGGTTCTCTGTTTAGTTTCTTATTTTATTTTCAAAACCACTGCTGGGAGTATAAAAGCATTTTGCTTAGATGGCTCCTGAAATTTATTTTGTTCAAATTAATGAGAGTCAAATTATTGTAAAATTAAATAATCAAAGAGGACCTCTGAAATAATTGTATTAACTCTGACTTTGAAGAAAACCACAGAAATTTACCTGACATAATTCAATGCATAATCCCACATACTAAAATTTATTCTATTTTTACTTATAATTCAAAAAGAAAGAAATATATAACACACTGATTCTCCCCAGTGGTCCTGCTTATCATCATGAATGTATCAATGTAAATGAGATTTGGATTCCATATATTTTCACTTTCTCCTTATAGTCTTTGCCATTCTTTAATATATAAAAATTTTGGATTATGCCCTCTGGACACAAATATTTGGTCAACAGTTTAGAACAATTATGATTACTTTCCTAAAGTAAATTAATGTGGGATATTTACCTCTGTCTTGTCTTTGTAACATTTCAAAGTGGATCAAGAAGAAGAACCGGCATTTTAAGGAAAATTTCATTCCATTTATCTTATGTGTGTGTTTGTGTGTGTGTGCAAACATGTAGCATGTATATATTTTCTACCCTCTCCCTACAAACTGGTTGTATAATTGGAACATGGAATGTATGCAGTATGAATCTAGGAAAATTAGAAATCATTAAAAGAGAAATGGTGCACATAAACATTGACATTCTAGGCATCAGTGAGCTAAAATGGACTGGCATAGGCCATTTTGAGTCAGACAATCATATGGTCTACTATGCTGGGAATGATAAACTAAAGAGAAATGGGGTTGTATTCATCATCAAAAAAGACATTTCAAGATCTGTCATGAAATACAATGTTGTCAGTGATAGAATAATATCCATATACCTACAAGGAAGGCCAGTTAATATGCCTATTATTCAAATTTATGCACCCACCACTAAGGCCACAAATGAAGAAAGGGAAGACTTCTATCAGCTTCCGCAATCTGAACTAGATCAAACATGCAATCAAGACATACTGATAATCACTGGTGACTGGAATGCAAAGCTTGGAAACAAATAAGAAGGCTCGGTAGTTGGAAAATATGGTCTTGGTGACAGAAACGAAGCTGGAGATCGCATGATAGAATTTTGTCAGACCAATGACCTTTTCATTACAAATACATTTTTTCAACATCATAAATGGAGACTATACACATGGACTTCACCAGATGGAACATACAGGAATCAAACTGACTACATATATGGAAAGAGGCGATGGAAAAGCTCTGTACAAAATGTCAAAACAAGACTAGGTGCTGACTGTGAGTCAGACCATCAACTTCTCATATGCAAGTTCAAACTGAAGCTGAAGAAAATTAGGACAAGTATACAAGAGCCACAGTATGACCTTGAGTATATCCCACCTGGGTTCAGAGACCACCTCAAAAATAGGTTTAATGCACTAGACACAAATGATAGGAGACCAGAAGAGCTGTGGCATGACATAAAAGATATCATTCAAGAAGGAAGCAAAAAGTTCTTAAGAAGACAAGAAGAAAAAGAAAAGACCAAATTCCATGTCAAAAGAGACAGTAGAACTTGCCCTTGAACATTGAGCAGCTAAAGTAAAAGGAAGACATGATGAAGTTAAGGAACTAAACAGAAGATTTCAGAAGGCAGCTCCTCGAGAAGACAAAAACAAATATTATAATGACATGTGCAAGGAGCTGGACGCAGAAAACCAAAAGGGAAGAACACCCTCTGTGTCTCTCAAGCTTAAGGAAGTGAAGAAAAAATTCAAGCCTCGAGTGGCAGTAGTGAAAGAGTCTACAGGGAAAATATTAAATGATGCAGGAAACATCAAAAGAAGATGGGAAGAATACACAGAGTCATTATACAAGAAAGAATTGGTAGATGACCAACCATTCCAAGAGACTGCATATGAAGAGGAACCAATGGTGTTGAAGGATGAAGTGGAAGCTGCCTTGAAAGAACTGGTGAAACACAAGGCTCCAGGAATTGATGGGATACCAATAGAGATGTTTCAACAAACAGATAAAGCACTAGAGGTGTTAATATGTTTGTACCAACAGATTTGGAAAACAGCTACTTGGCCAACTGACTGGAAGAGATCCATATTTGTGCCTATTCCCAAAAAAGGGGATCCAACTGAATGTGCAAACTATCAGACAATATCATTAATATCGCACACCAGCAAATTCTACTAAAGATCATTGAGAAGTGACTGCAGCAGTATATAAACAGGGAATTACCAGAAAATCAAGTGGGATTCAGAAGAGGGCGGGGAAACAGGGACATCATTGCTGATGTCAGGTGGATATTAGCTGAAAGCAGAAAATATCAGAAAGATGTCTATCTATGTTTTATTGACTATGCAAAAGCATTTGATTGTGTGGATCATAACAAATTATGGATAACACTTCAGAAAATGGGAATACCAGAACACCTAATTGTGCTCATGAGAAATCTGTACATGAACCAGGAGGCAGTTGTTTGAATAGAACAAGGAAACACTGAGGGTTTAAATTTGAGAAAGGTGTGCGTCAGGGCTGTATACTTTTACCCTATCTCTTCAATTTATATGCTGAGCAAATAATCCCAGAAGCTGGACTTTATAAGGAAGAATGCAGCATCAAGATTGGAGGAAGACTCATTAACAACCTGCATTATGCAGATGACACAACTCTGCTTGCCAAAAGTGAAGAGGATTTAAAACAATTACTGATGAAGATCAAGGATCATAGCTTTCAATAGGGGTTGCAAATAAACATCAATAGAACAAAAATCCTTATGACTAGGTCAGTATACGAATTCATAATAAATGGAGAAAATATGGAGGTTGTCCAAGATTTTGCTTTGCTTGGCTCTATAATCAACACCCGTGGAAGCAGCGGTGAAGAAATCAAAAGATACATTGCTCTAGGAAAAGCTGTGGCAAAAGATCTCTTTAGAGTATTGAAAAGCAAAGATGTCACGTTGAAGACGAAGGTGCATCTGACTCATGACATGGTATTTTCAGTGGTATCATATGGTTGTGAAAGCTGGACATTGAACAAGGGAGACAGAAAAAGAATTGATGCTTTTGAATTGTGGTGCTGGAGACATCTATTGAATATACCATGGACTGCCAAAAGAACCAACAAATCTGTCCCAGAAGAAGTGCAACCAGAGTGCTCCTTGGAAGCAAGAATGGCCAGACTGCATCTTACATATTTTGGATGTGTAGTCAGGAGAGATCAATCCCTGGAGAAGTACATCATGTTTGGGAAAGTGGCAGGTCAATGCAAAGGTGGAAAACCCTCCACCAGATGGATTGACACAGTGTCTGCAACAATGGGCTTAAACATAAATAAGATCGTTTGCCTGGCACAGAATTGGCAAGTGTTTTGATCTGCTGTACATAGGGTCGCTATGAGTCAGACTCGACTCGATGGCACCTAACAACAGCAACAATAACACTAGAAACATCCTCCCCAGGTATATAACTCAGAACTAAAATGTTCTTATTAAGCTGGAGGAATCAGGGGGAATCTATTAATCATGAAGCATAAATATTAGTTATTGTCTGTATGTCTGTGAAGAAGAGACTAAAGACTATTTTTAAGCATTTATTATATAACATGCATTCTTGTGATTACTTACCATGTTTATCCACAGTTTATAACAATATGGTTACATGGAATATGCACTGTAATATGAAGAAATAATAATATATCAGAGTATGGAGAACAATTTGTGTGATTTATAATCTTAACCAAGACAAAAGCAAAGAAAAAGAGTGAAAAAAAAAAGAAAGTACAAGGATTGTAAAGGGAAAATGTTTTGTCGTTATTCCCAGAAAATATTTTTATCCTATATATCACTTGAAAAGAATCTACAGATAATTATGAAATTAAAGAGAGGGCTAAATAAGTTTGTCACTTGTATAATCAATTAAAAGAAAGTGTACATTGCTAACTAACAGCAATAATTATAAAATGTATATTTTATATAAAATCATAATAAATTAATATTCTTAATAATAACAACAACAAATTTCTTTGACAAAAATGATCTGTAGGACTCTTAGAGGGAAAATCATAAAAATTACCTTTACCACACTAAGGATTACATAGTTAAATGGAGAGAAATACCAGGGTCATGCAAGCACCACCTAAGATTGTAAAAATGTTAACCCCCCTGAAATTATATAAAGATTAATTATAATTTGAATAAGCTAATAAAGCATTTTTGGGGAGTGTGAGTAGAACTTAACAATCAAATAATACCTTCTCCATAATAGCAATGGGCCATTATTCACTTATGTTTACCTGAAAGAACATCATAAAGCATTTCTAGCCAAATGTCAAAACTTATAGTTAAATAGGGTAATTATGACACTGCTGTTTTATGCAGTGATAAGCACAAAAAGATGATAGAGAATGAAGGATGTATAAACAAACCAATATCTCATTCCTGACAGGTTTTATGTTAATATTCGTGGAAGTAGAATGAGAATTCAAAAGAGTAAAATAGTTGTTAAAATATATAATGAAATAAAATATATTTTACCTATATTATATTAACAAAGTTGAAAAGCACTCAAAAGACAGCTAGGGAAGATATGTTTCCTTAAAATAGAGTTAACCTTAATGATGGGAATGGAGTAAAGCTTCATTGGCTGATGTGATGTGACTCAAAATCAGAAGGAACATCTGTAAATATCCACTAATAATTGGAATGTGGAATGCACAAAGGATGAATCTAGGAAAATTAGAAATTATCAAAAGGGAAACGGGGTACATAAACATCAACATTCTAGGCATTAGTGAGCTAAAATGGACTGGTATGGGCCATTTTGAATCAGATAACCATATGGTCTACTATGCCGGAATGACACCTTAAAGAGAAATGAGGTTGCATTCATTATTAAAAAAGACATCTCGAGATCGGTCCTGAAGTACAATACTGTCAGTAATAGAATAACATCCATATGCCTACAAGGAAGGTCAGCTAATATGACTATTATTCAAATCTACACACCCACCACTAAGGCCACAGATGAAGAAAGATAAGATTTTTACCAGCTTCTGCAGTCTGAAATTGACTGAACATTCAGGCAGGATGCATTGATAATTACTGGTAATGGAAAATCAAAAGTCGGAAACAATGAAAAAAGCTCAGTAGTTAGAAAATATGGCATTAGTGACAGAAACAATGATGGACATCAAATGATAGAATTTTGTCAGACAAATGATATTTTCATTGCAAATATATTTTTTCACCAACATAAATAGTGACTATATACATGGAATTTACCAGATGGAACATATAGGCTCCAAATTGACTACCATTGTAGAGATGATGGAAAACTTCAATATTAAAAGTCAGAACAGGGCCACGTGCTGATTGTGGATCAGACCATCAACTGCTCATATGCAGTTTCAAACTGAAACTGAAGAAAATTAGAACAAGGGAACAAGAGCCAAGATATGACCTTGAGTATATCCCACTTATTTTCAGAGACTGTCTCAATAACACATTTGCTATGTTAGATAGTAATGAGCAAAGATCACACGAGTTGTGGCATGACATCAAAGACATCTCCATGAGGAAAGCAAAAGGTTATTAAAAAGTCAGGAAAAAAAGAAAAGAGAAGCTCACATGAGAAAAAAGAATCTAAAATTTGCCCTTGAACGTGGAGCAGCTAAAATAAGAAGAAGCCATGATGAAGTTAAAAAACTATACAGAAGATTTCAAAGTATAGCTCAAGAAGACAAAATCAAATAGTCTAAAGTCATTATTAGCTGGAGAGAGAAAACCAAATGAGAAGAACATATTCTATTTTTCTTAAGCTTAAGGAATTGAAGAAAAAATCTAAACCTCTAGTGACAATAGTGCAGGATTCTACAGAAAAAATATTAAAAGACAGAGGAAACATCAAAAGTAGATGGAGAGTCATTATACCAAGAAGAATTGATGGATGATCAATCATTTCAAGAAGTTGCATAATCAGGAACCAATGTTACTGAAGAAAGAAGTGGAAGTTACTTTAATAGAGTTGGTGAAATGCAAGGCTCCAGGAATTGATGGAATACCAACTGAGATGTTTCAATAAACAGTGAGCACTGGAGGTGCTCACTGGCTAAGTCAAGACATTTGGAAAATAGTGACCTGGCCCATTAGAAGAGATCCATATTTATGTCTATTCCCCAAAATGGGGATCCAACCAAATGTGGAAATTATTGAGAAGTGTCATGAATATTTCATTCAAGTAAAATTTTGTTAAAAATTACTCAAAAGCAACCACAGCAGTACATTGACAAGGAACTGCCAGAAAATCAAGCCAGATTTAGAAGAAGGCATAGAGCCAGGGACATCATTGCTGATGTCAGATGGGTATTAGCTTAAACCAGAGATGACCACAGAGATTTCTATCTATGTTTTACTGACTATGCAAAGGCATTTGTGGGAATCACAGCAAATTATGGATAAAACTGCAAAGAATGGGAATACCAACACATTTAACTATACTCATGAGGAATCTGTACATGGACCAGGAGACAGTCATTGGAACAAAGCAAGGAAACACTGCTTGGTTTAATGTCAGGAAAGATGTTGTCAGGGCTGTATGCTTTCACTATACATCTTCAATTTCTATGCTGAGCAATTAATCTGAGAAGCTGGATTTTAGGAAGAAGAACATGGTATCATGATTGGGGGAAGACTCATTAACAACCTGCATCATGAAGATGACACAGCTTTCCTAGATGAAAGTGAAGAGGCTTTGAAACATTTACTGATAAAGATCTTCAGCATGGATTGCACCTCAATATCAAGAAAGTAGAAACCCCTACAACTGAGTCAGTAAGCAGCTTCATGATAAATGGAGAAAAGGTTGAGATTATCCAATATTTTACTTTATTCATTTCTATAATCCACACCCATGGAACAGTGGTCAAAAAATAAAAAGATGCATTTCCTTTGGAAAAGCTGTTACAAAAGACCTCTTAAAAGCATTGAAAAGTAAAGATGTTGCTTTGAATGTGAAGGTGTACCTGACTCATGACATAGTCTTTTCAGTCATATAATATGCTGTGAAACCTGGATGTTGAATAAGGGAGTCAAGAGAAGTGATGCTTTTGAATTATGGTGGTGGAGACAAATACTGAATATACCATGGACAGCCAAAAGAACCAACATTTCTGTCCTAGAAGAAATACAACCATATACTCCTCAGAAATAATGATGATTAGAATGTGCTTTACATATTTTGGACATGTTGTCAGGAGAAACTAATCCCTGGAGAAGGACATCATGTTTGGGAGAGGAGTGGGTCAACAATTAAAAGGAAGACCTTCAACTAGATTGATTGACACAGTGGCTGCAACAATGGGTTTAAACATAAAATAGATCATGCACCTGGCACAATGTCTGGGATTGTTTCATTCTTTTGTACATAGAGTCGTTGTGAGTCTGACCCAACTTGGTGGTACCTAACAACAACAACAACAACAACAACAACAACAACGACAACAAATTAACAAAAATAAAATTCTATACATTTAAGAATTCAATTGTGAAAACTTCAAAAAAATTAATGCCACAGAATATATTTATTACAAATAATATCATGAATAAGGCTTAACAAAGAACAAATGTATAAAGAAAAAACTTATATACCTGAATGCATGAAAATAAAGAACATGTTTATCAAATGGTTCAATAAGGAGAAAGAACACATAACAAATAATTAGAATATATTTATGATATGTAAATGACAAAACATTTAGATAATAACAAAGATTCCAAACAGCAGGATCCATTACTGAAAGAGTCATGAAATCTAGATGACTAAGTAGCAGATAAATAAGGCAAAGGGCAGTCACAGAGTACAAAATCAATTCTTTTGGATAATTACAGTGAATTCATTTATATAAAAGTCAAAACAAATAAAGTTAAAATAGCATGCACTTAGACAGTTTCCAACTTAAAATTGTGTGACAGTAATACTTATTCAATAGAAACTGCCCTTCAAAAAGGAGGGGAAAAGGAGGGAAGCAAGAAAAGAAAGAAGAAAGGACAGAAGGAAGGAAAGAAGGAAGGAAGGAAGGAAAGGACAGACCAAGCTGTTCTACTCCTAAAGATGCTGATATTGTCAGTGTGGGTGGCTCAAGCTACTCACATAACAGAACTCAGTTAAATGTAGGTGCGCCCCCCACCCCCCACCATTACATCCTTGGATGATTGCTCTCAGCAGTTTATATTTGAGGTACGATGATCCTGGGCAGGTGTGTGCACTGTGCTCGGGGCAGAAATTACATCCAAAAGCAACATCTTCATATCCACCATTCTGGGAGATTAGATTATAAGTCAGGGGTAGATTTTTCTGTCAAAGGACTGTCCCCTCCTTGTGTTTATTCTGTTGCCCTCTCAGCCTCAGATGGGCCCACCTTGTGCTGGGTGGTGGGATGAGTCCTTGTGGACTTCCCAAAGATCTTGCTGTACAGCAAAATGGCACTGTTGCCACTCACTGAATTATGGGAACTCTGGAGGAAGACAGTGTAGGATAAGTCTGAGTCAGCCTTTTGGACTCAGTCTCAAGCAACCTCATGGACATTGGAGAAGTTCTGCTATCCACCTCTCCTATTTCTTCCTCCCTTACGTAGCTGCAGGAGCTGACTAGCCCTGGAGAGTTTAAGAGGAGACCCTTATTCTACTCGTGCTGGGGATTTTAAATGGATGGACAGTAATTGAAGTGCCCATCATGTGATATTAAATGAAGCAAATCCCTTGGTTCCATGTGAGCCTAATAGGCACTCCTTCTTATGCATTTGCTTCATCTCCGGTTTAGTAGACCATTTTATTACTTCTTCATTGTTGGCTGAGAGCTTCCAAGCTAGATTTTCTGCCTCTGCTTTTATTCTGGGCCTGTTTATTCAGGAATTTGTTACCGCATTAACAGTCCTACAACCTGAAGTAGCAGATGGGCTTCTGTTTACTATTGGAAGAATGAGCCAAATGACTCAGTTTGTATTGTTATGTATCGTTACCCTTTGTTTCTGAGCTTAAGAAGCAAACTATTGGCATCTGTCTTAGAGCATTAAGAACATTCTACTTATATTGCACCTGCGCTCATCAACTATGAAATAGGAGGTGTTACGGAATCTATGGGCTTCCTTGTGGCACCTGGCATAGGGCTTTACACGTAGTTCAAACTGGGTGAGGTTTGGTTAAAAATTAATTAATTAATTTGAGAAATGAGCAGACTTCCTTTATTTCTTGATTCAGCTATTTGTTCATTCATTCACTGAAGCCAGTTGCTTATCTAGATATTGTGACTAGAGGTGTCAGACAAACTTCTACCCTTTGAGTCATTCATCTTATTATAGGGATAACCAACAACTGCAGCTGGGGTTTACCTCAGTTGATAGAGTGCTTGCTCCACACATGCTGAGACACTGGGTTTAATCCTCAGCACTGCAAAAAGTGGCAGAAGGACCCACCAGCCCACTCCTGAAACAAGTAGCCATTGAAAACCCTAGGGATAGCAGAGAAGCACGGACATAATGCTGGGCATGGCACAGTGTCAGGGATTATTTTGTTCTGTTGTACATAGGGTTGCTGAGTTGGACCTGACTTGATGACACCCAAAAACAACAGACCAACAATTAGATAAGAAAGTAAATAAGTAACTATTGACAGGTGGAAGGAAAAGGCATGTATAATAACAAAGCATAAGATGATAGAAATTGATAGAATGATGTAGGGAGGTGATGATGGGTAAGGGAGTGATTGTGGATAATCTGGCCAGTGTAGGTGTTTATACTTCCTGAAAGGGTGTTGTTTAGCTGAGATGGGAAAGTTGAGATGTATCCATGCATGAAAATGTTTGGAAAGACAGTACTTTGAGATGATAAACAACAAGTGCAAAAATCCTTGACAGAGAACCAGCTTGAGATGTTCCACTAAACATCATGACTGACACTCTGGCTATCGTTGCGACAAGTGAGAGTTGTCTGAGGTGGTATGAATGACCCAGGCAAGGGATCTGTCACATTTGCCTTGCAAAACGAGGAGAGGCTTCAGTACATATTGTTATGAATGGTAAAAGGCATTGGAGAGTTTCAAGTCTTTGAGTATGGGGAATGAATTGTGAAATCTTGAGAGAGAGAAGAGATTGGAGACCACTGCAGTAATCTATCAATAGCTTCAATTAAATGGAAGCAGTCCTGTTGGTGTGGGATAAACCAACCCAGAAGGCCATGTCAGAGCAGAGCTGCCACAACGAGCAGATGGACTGGAATTCTGTCTCTAGCCTAGTATGGAGGTTGAACTATGTGAGGGACTGTAGTCGGTGGAGGTGCATAAGAAGAGGCATTGTAGGGATCTCTGTGTGGACAGATGACCTTGAATGTGTCCTTTCCAACCAATCAGACAGGGAAAAGTGATCTTTCCTCAGAGTTAAACTATAATATAACATTTGAAATCAGATTAGTGGTCCTCAACTATTCCTACAAAACGATGTATCTCTATGACTTGCAAAAAAATTTAACTGAACTTTTAAGTTATTTAAAGCTGGAAACTCCATAAGCCTTATGGACACTGAAGGAAGAAAATCTTGAAAGTCAAATCAGCATTGATCTCCAAAGGAAAATATTAAAATTTAAGGTCTGTACCTTTTTCCCTGACAAAAGACCTGCCATCTCTGTGGAAGATAACATTAGAGATTTTTAGCTGAATGCCACTGAGCATTTATTGAACCCTGACTCCACATAAATCAAGTAATTTTCTGACTAAGACTGCATATTCATCAAAGGAGATCTTAACTTGGAGCCTGTGCATGGGCTCAGGTCATCCTTAAACTCCGCGCAATTCTGTGCCAAGGTTCATTTTTATTTGCTATGGGAAGGTGAACATGTTCTACTAAATTTGCAAAGAGGTTCATGATGCCAAAATGGGCAAGTACGCTGTAGCCTTCTGGGAGAGAAAGTGTTAAATTGAGATCATCAACTTTCTAATTCTTACCTTTTTTTCTAAAGCTCTATCAGCAAGACCAATTAAGATTTTTCTCTTCTCTGAGCCTCTTTCTTATGCTGTCTTTTCAGTTTTAGACTTACCTGTAATTACCGAACAACCTGCATTGGAACTTCTTTTCCTGCACTGTGACACTTCCCCCCCCCCGGTAGTTGTCTCCAACTGGAGAGGCTCTCAATTTTGCTTCTACTCTTTGACCTTCTATAAGTGTTCATTAAAAACCCATTTCCTTTGTCCACAAAGGCAGTTTAAACTTCCTTTGAAATAGATAAAAATGCGAGATGAGGGCGAGTGGATGAAGTGGAGGCACATGTTGCCATGTTTCTGCCATGTTGGGTTTTAATTTCTAGATGTAATTACTATTTGTAATTACTAGATGTAATTATTAGTTGTAAATTAGTATTTGTAATTGTAATTTTTAGTAAATCACCTAATTTGCATAAGTCAAATCTGTATGCTGCTGATTAAATTTGGCAGAAGAAATGATAGCCGCTTCTCACAACAGAAAACAGAAGTTACCTTGTTGTCGTTGATAGGGGCCATCTAGTCAGTGTCCAACTCATAGTGACCCTATGTACAACAGGCGAAACACTATTCTTAGTGCTTCTCTGCTATTTATAGGGTTTTCAATGGCTGATTGTTTTTTGGAAGTGGGTTGCCTAGTCCTTCTCCCAAGCCTACAGCACCTGGTGTTCCTAGGCAGTCTCCCATCCAAGTACTAACCAGGCCAGACCCTGCTTAGCTTTCGAGATCTAATGGGATCGGATGCCACAGTGGTAGGGCTGCAGGCTTTTCTAACGTAGAAATGCCTTATATATATAATTACCAAGAAGATAGACTCCTGAAATAAATATACTATGAAAATATTTTTATAGGGTAGTCTGGATAGTTTTTAAAGTCCACCTTCACTTTTTCCTAAGTAAACATACTTGTACTTTTTTTCTTTCTTTCTTTCCTTCCTTCTTCCTTTTCCTTTCCTTTTCCTTTCTTTTTTCTTTCTTTTCTTTCTTTCCCTTCTCCTTCTTCCTCCTCTTCCTCCTCCTCCTCCTCCTCCTCCTCCTCTTCTTCTTCTTCTTTTTCTCCTTCTTTGAATATCTTTTAGCAAGCTGTTTTTCATGCTGTTTCACATCTGCCCTGGTTTTTTGGATATTTCTAGTAGTACAATTGGCTACAGAGAAACAAGACTAGAAGAACACCAAGAATCTGAGATTAGAAATATTCTCTGTAATTTATTTTCAGTCTATGATTTTCTACTTAATAATAAATGTTCTAGAAATATTGTTACTAAGGCTCTGGAAAGATTTTCCAAACCTTTAGAGCAGTGCTTTTCTGAAATCAGAATCACATGCATATGGAATTACATGAGTGATATTTAGTGACCACCAGCATAGCTCTTGGAAGGGGTGGTGATTACTTTAGCTGCCTTGGTCATTCATTCGTTCATGAAAATTGCTAAGATGCTGTATTAGTTTTGAATCACTCTGTAAAAAAAAAAAAACAAAAACAAAACAAAACAAAAAAACCAAAAACACCACAAACTTGATGGCTTATAGCAGCAAAAGTATTACCTTACAGTTCTGTAGGTCAGATGTCTCATTGAGTTAAATTCAAGGTTTTGATAGAGCTGCATTCTCTTCGGAAGCTCTAAGGGAGAAAGTGGGTGTTTTGCTTTCTTTTGTTTTGTATCTTTTCTTTTTTTTCAGTACTGGGCATTGAACCCAGAGTTTATGCACAGTAGGAAAGTGCTCTGAGCTGCACCTCCAGTTCCTTTTATGCTTTTTATTTTGAGACACCATCTTGCTAAGTTGTGCATACTGTCTCTGTCCTTGAACCTGTGATCCTCCTGCCTCTACCTCCTGAATTGCTGGAACTATAGGCATATGCATGCCACCTGACTTCTTTTTCTTTCTTTTTTCTTTCTTTCTTTCTTTTTTTCTTTTTCTTTTTCTTTTTCTTTCTTTTTTTTTTTTTTTTTGGTGGTACTAGGGGTTGAACCCAGGGGCTCACGATTGCATGCTTTGCAAGTGCTGCACCACTGAGCTGCACTCCCAGTCCACTCTCCCACTTTTTGAGACAGGGTCTCACGAAACTACACAGATCGTCTGTGGTCTTGCACTTGTGATCCTTCTGCCTGTGGTTCCCGAGTCACTGCGATTACAGGCATGCACCACTGCACCAGGCCTGGCTTATTTTGTTGTTTTTAAGTTGATTATCTCAGATATGTTTCCACAGTGACACAAGCTAACACAAGAGGACACCTGCATTACTCAGCTCATGGCTCTCATTTCATTTCCAACAACTGCGATAGTCTAGGATTCATCTATCTTTTCATTTCTGTGAATGCCTGTCTTGCCTTCTGCCCCCATTTTCAAGAACTCTTGTGATTACATTTGGATAATCTAGAACAATGCCTGTATGTTAAAGTCAGCTGATTAGCAATTCTTATTCCATCTGAATCTTTGAGCCTGCGGCCATACCACTGTGACGTCTGATACCATCAGACCTCAGAAGCTAAGCAGGGTCAGGCCTAGTTAGTACTTGGATGGGAGATCGCCTAGGAACACCAGGTGCTGTTGGCTTGGGAGATAGACCTGGCAACCCACTCCTAAAAAACAATCAGCCACTGAAGACCCTATGAACAGCAGAGAGGCACTGAAAATCATGTTTTGTCTGTTGTATGTAGGGTCACTATGGGTCAGACACTGACTCAATGGCACCTACTAACAACTGAATCTTCTATTCCCTTTGTTATGTAACATAACATAGCTATAAGTTCTGGGATTAATGACTTACTTGGGCATCTGTAGGGGGCTATATTTCTTTCTACCACAGGTATTAAACAGTAGTTTACCATTCATATCATAGAGAAATATCCCACTTACCACAACCAGTCAGAAATACTTTCTCAGTAGTAGACCTGTGAAGAGACTTACAGAGGTAAGGACTCTGGGATCTCATGGGAATGAGGGTTAGCTTATTAGATGTAGTTAGTGTTGCTCACTGAAGGTATAGATAATGCCAGTTTCTTTTTCCATTTAGACTTATTCAGCGCTCTTTCCAAACCAGCTGCCAGGAATGAGCTGCATCAGAAAAATAGACAGACATGTCTGTTTCTTTGCATAATGTCAGAATTTATGGAATAACCATAAATTCACAAGGTACATCAATTCATTGACTTCAATTTGGCAAGTGTTACAGATTTAGCTTGCTAATCATGGCTATTGGCAATCATGGATTCTTTTATCCCAATCTTAATTACTAATTTGAAATCTCAGAGCACACTTTACCCTTCTCACAATGATATATATGTATATATTTATATACACAGAATGGCTCAGACAGGGTTAAAGAGTCCTCAGAGTTCAGAGGGGCTATAGTAAAGGCAGAGGCAGAGAGCTAACACAAACACAAGGAGAATCACTGTAGGAGACCACGTGAGATGTCTTATCTGCGGATGCGAAGGTGTTCAGGGCACAGAGTGGCCAAACACAGCTCCAGGTGTCAGGCAGTTCAAGTATAGTTTGAAATGCACTGTGTGTCATGGGCAGGAGAAATTGCACTTGAGCTGGAGCTTGGGAGCAGAGGGGGAGGTGTTTTCCTGTGACAGGTTTCCTGGGAGGCTTGTGACTAGTGACTGTGGGTCAATGTACCTGGCACATTTTAGCCTTGGGCTACTCCTTCTGTCATAGTCCCGGGTGAGGGGGTTACATCTGATGTGATTGATAAGCTCATGTGTCTTGCTTCTGACATGGTTTGATATGTTTAGAAGTGTGATTATTTATTGGCACATATAAATTATTTGTCAATCGCTGGTTTGTGAAGTCCTGGTGGATGATAGTTGTTTATTGATATAAACAAAATGTTGAATCATTCATTCTATGTTGGCAATTATACTCAAAATGGAATAATGTAGGTTAAAACTGTTGCTTTATAAAATGGAGTAATTCAAGGCTAGACACAGACTGAAAACTTTAGCTCTGAACAGTTAGGGTAACCTAGAGCAGGCCAAGCCTGTTCTCCTCACCAGACTAGTCAATAACCTACTGCACTCCACGTCACAGTTCCCTGAACAAGCCACATACCAACAATCTTTAATTAAAACTTTAAAGTACCTTTGACTCACTAAATACTGAATACCAATTGTCTTTTGTTTAACAATGTTTATTGAATACTATGTGTCAGGCACAGTGGAAATAAGGATCTGTCTCTCTATACAGAGTTTTTCTTCTTTTGGGGTTGGAGAGAAGAGAGACAAGAAGTTCAATATAATCAATTGTATAGTATGGTAAAAGACAGTCAAATACTCGAAGAAATAGATACGAAATATAAAACATTTTAGGGAAGGTTCGGAGTTGGGTATGAGGTGGGCTGTTGAAATCTTAAACAGAGAAGGTCATATTTGGACAAAAATCTTGGTACTGAGGAAGTCATCCATGTAGACAACTGGTTAGCTGGGAGGAGAACATTTTGCAGCAAGAACAGGGAAAAGATTTCTGGCAATAAAGGAAAGCTCTAAGCCTCCCTTGGCCAGCTTTTGGTGGGATTCACAATTTTACATTATGATCATTTGGCCTTCTCTGAATGATATGGAATCTGGAATTTGGGAGGTGGAAGAGGTCTAAGTTGAACTGAAAGAAAGAACAGGACTCACAGGTCTCTGCAAAACAGCCCTAGTTGTGAGGCCAGAGGACACCTTAAGGAGGCAAAGCAGGACCATGAAGACAGCCAACCAAGATGGTCTGCTCTAACACAGGTTGTGGCTGGGTGTTGACCAGATTTGTCAGTTACACTAGAAAGAATTCAGAAATGGATAAAACTCCAACTCCAGTTTTTCACTGTGTCATAGTGAAATCCTACACCTACCATGTCTTTGCATTTCCTTCCCTCTCATCATCCTTCCTGGTCTGTTTCAAATCTCTTCCCTTACAAAACTGAATTGACTTTTCTGAAACAATTCTATTGATATCTCTCAGCATCTTACAAAATGTCAGTAGCTTCAAATTGTTCTCTGAAGTTAGCACTAACTCCCTCAATATTGCATTCAACTACCTCTAAGATCTAGCACAAATTGACAACTTCCCCACTATCTCCAATGACATTTCTGTTCACTTCCCTCTCCACTCTCAGCACAAGATGGGTTTCCAAGCTACCCCAGACTTTATACCTGTCTGTAGCTGGGCTCCTCCAGTTTTTCTCATCTATTGAAATACTTTGCTATGTCAAATCTCATTAAATTTGTGTTCTTCTGGGATGTGATTTATAATCTCTGCTGAAAATCTCCTCAACTTCAGGAAGCTATTTTTTTTCTATTACAATCACACTTTGCTGCTATGAAGTTCCTTTAGGGCAAGGACATGTTTTGCTCACTTTTATGTATTTCTAATTTCTAAGCACAGATGTTAGAGAATCACTAGAAAGTGTTTTTTTTTAATGAAGAAATGAAAGAAAAAAAGCTGAAATAATATTGTTTTCATTCTAAATCTGAAATTGAAAGTAACTAAAAATAATACAGATAACCTCCTCTAATGGCAGTATCTTGGTAGATTATTTAGGAAAGTTTTAATCTAAGCTAATTTGCCACTATTTTTCAAGAAAATGAAAGAAACTCTATTGAGATATTTCTTTAAATTTTGTAAACTTTTAAATTAATAGATGCTGGTTTATACAATGTCAATTTATAAAGTTTTCTTCATTATTAGAATTCAGTATGCTGCTGTCTTTCATGTCTTAAACTCTTCTTTCTATTGTAGACCAAAGGGTAGCTGGAAACTTAAAACAAAAATATACCTGATGAAACAGTGGTGTTGTTTTTATGCTAATCAAGAGGACAGATTATACTGATGAGTAACCATTTAACATATTTCAAGTGGCATGTTTGATCTTTTAGATTGAATATCAACAATCTTCCCATTTCTGTCTAAATTTGACATTATCAATCTATTCCTAAGATGCAGCTATTGAAGCTCCACAAACTAAAAACTTGCCTAAGGCCATACAGCTTCTAAGTGAAAAAACAATAACAGCAACAAAAAACATCAAAAACCAATAACAAAACCTGGTCTGGGTGCTCTGACTTTTCACTTACATCTTGAAGATCACAGAAGACCCTGTTCAGCAGTATTATGATGTCAGATGATCAGGGGTTGTCATATTTCCTATCTAACATGAATTTCCCTTAGTCATTTTGCTATCTAGTCACAAAACTTCAACTATAGACAAAATTTCAATCAAAGACAATTAAAAATACCTTCCACTGAGTATTAATAATATAATGGACCAATTATTGTTGTTGTTGTTAGGTGCCGTCGAGTCGGTATCCAACTCATAGCGACCCTCATAGGGTTTTCAATGGCTGACTGTTTCGGGATTGCATTGGGAGTGGATTGCCAGGCCCTTCTCCCATTTTTTGTGGTGCTGGGAATTGAACTCAGGGCCTCAGAGACTGCAGCGCAGCACTCTACCCACTGAGCTAAATCCCAGCCCGGACCAATTATTAGGCTTTTCTAAATTAGCTGTGAGATTGCTTTAAATGCCAAGGATGTTTATCATTAATGATTTATTTGTGGCTTAGTCTGTTTTCTGTTGCATTTATAAAATACTTGAGATTGGATAATTTATAAAAGAGAGGGTTTATTAGTTTATGGTGGGAAGTTCAAGAGCTTACATCTGGTAAGAGACCCCTTGCTGTATCCTAATATGGCAGAGAGTATCAAATGGACAGAACAAGCCTGCCAGAAAGAACTCACTTTTACAACACAGTCACTCTTCCAATAACTCATTCACACAATAATCTCTTAATCCATGAGTAGACCAATCCATCCATGAGGGCAGACCACACATGGCCAAATCATCTCCCAAAGGTCCCTCCTTTAAATACTATTAACATATATAGTATTATATATATATATATATATATATATGTATATATATATATATATTAACATATATAGTATTATATATGTTAATAATTTGGAGATTATGTCTCCAATACATACATTTTGGGGGAACACATTCAAATTACATCAATTTGTAATGAAATCTTTTCTAACAACATAATCCAATGAAGTAGCATTCTTTTAATAGATTGATTTAAATTGTATTGCAATTATTTGAAAATTTCAGTTAATATCACTGATGAAGTATACATCGAAGGAAGATTTACAAAGCGCTTTGAAGAGTATGCAATCAAGACCCTTGTTTCACAGATAAAAGCACAGAGGGCCCAAGAGGAGAAACGATCTGTCCAAGGTAAATGGTCTTGCATTGGGCATTGAGGCCCAGAGCTAGTCATCTTTTCTCTGTGACACATGGCTCATTTCCCCACAAGTACTGCCAGAAACCACTGACTTATCTAAAACTAGTTTAAACCCTAACAATGACCATTAATTCCCTTAACAATCTGAGTAACCATGCTACAGATTCAAGCTGGTTTCCAAATATTTTATAACCAGGAGTTTTCATACTAGTTGTTTACCTGCAACTATTTCAGGAATTTGTTTCCTCTTTCTTTCTTTAAAGATTGAATAAGAAATTTGTTTAAATTTTGAGCCATTTATAATCGTTAATTTCACTCTGCCATGCAAGAATTACTAAGCCTATTTTTCCTCGTTACCTTCTTAAATATAAAGTATTGGCAAAATGCGTATATTCTCATTTTTGTTCTGTTTGTTGTTGTTGTTAGGTGCCGTCGAGTTGAGTCCGACTCATAGTGACCCTATGTACAGCAGATCGAAACACTTGCCGATTCTGTGCCAGGCAAACCATCTTATTTATGTTTAAGCCCATTGTTGCAGACACTGTGTTAATCCATCTGGTGGAGGGTTTTCCTCTTTTCCGTTGACCTGCCACTCTTCCAAACATGATGTCCTTCTCCAGGGATTGTTCTC
>VMDO01016959.1:0-16805 GCA_007922755.1 Pedetes capensis | reverse complement strand
GTCTAGGACAGATCTGTTGGTTCTTTTGGCAGTCCATGGTATATTCAATAGACGTCTCCAGCACCACAATTCAAAAGCATCAATTCTTTTTCTGTCTCTCTTGTTCAATGTCCAGCTTTCACAACCATATGATGCCACTGAAAATAATGGTATGCTTCCATTTTGTGACTTTTACAAATTTCTCCCTAAACACTCTTTGCTGAGCATTAATTGCTAAGGTGTCCTTTCTCAGTTTAAACTTTTCTCAGTATTCTTGAATGATATCAGACAAAGACATGAGATCTAGAGGTAAACTTTTTGAGTTTATCTCTGAAATTCAAAGACTAATGAGTTATTTCATGGCATTTCATACCTCTGACAATTGAAATGGGGGAAGTACCTCTTTCATATAATGTTTAGGTAAGGATTTATAGAGAAATTCATATGGAATCATATGCATAATGCCTGGCATTTAATAAGAATTTAGTAATATAATGTACAAATATTATTATTAGAATTATTAAAATTGATGACATTTTTCTAATATAATTACTCATATTGCAATCTTTAAATAAAAATATTCAGTCACATGTAAGAAAATTAATAGAGTTCACACAAGGAAAAAATAGGGAACACTATCATGCAATCATGAAGAAGTAGTGTTATTTATCTATCCACCATAAAAACTATTATATCAGTCAAAATATATGAAGCAATTGTAATCAGCCATAATAGGCAGGGATAACATATTCATAGATAACAGGCAGCATAGCTCCATGGTCCTTGAGAGCTGGGGACTCATACTGGAAGCCCATGTCGGCCCAGAGTATCTAATTGGGAACACAATCTGCTGTGGCCCAGGGAAGCAGAGCCTAAGGGAACAGCTCTGGGCAGGTTGAAGGATAAGACAGCTGAAGAGGTTGACATTTACAGAGTGTGAGGAAAAAGAAAGCTGCACAGAAGTACCTGTGGACGTCTGTGATACTCAAATTGTCCTGGAAAGAACAGATCTTTTGGACTGAGTCTAGTGTAGGTTTTGGCCAAGATCTGGACTATACATGTATTCTTTGGAGCTCTATAAAGCTGTAGGAGATCAGCTACAGGGTTGTGAGATGAGCAAAAATATTAGAAGACATGGAATGCTCCTGACACTGGATTGTTCAGGCCAGCATAACAGGAGATCAGTTTGGGAGCTTCCGGGATTAAGTTGAGAAACCAGTATAGCCATAAATTAAGAGAAAGGAGCATGCCCTCTAGTTAGAGGTATGTACTACAACCAAGGAGAAAGGATAGAATCTCACGCTAGCAAAAAGTGAAATTCTGGTAGAATACAAAATATATGTCAGTCATACAACATCCTGGAAGAACAAAATCTAACACCATTCTAGGTAACCACCACATCCAGCCTCCCTATGGTGTCCAGAAAATCATGACAAAAAACCAGCAATGAAAACACACCCTGAGATGAACCAGATGTTAGAGTCAGTCAAGAAAGACTTAAGAGGAGGATGGATCATGATGTGAGAAAAGGTGGAGAATCTCTTTAGAAAAATGGAAATTATAAAATAAGGACCTAATGGAAATACTAGCAATGAAGAGTAAAATATCTGAAATTATAAGCCAAAAACAAACAAAAAGTCTGTGGATGAGCTTAACAGCAGATTGGAAAAGATGTCATTTTGCTAGAATTTCTCATGAAATTCTAGCAAAATTATGTGAAATGTGCAGAAGAAGAAAGGCAAAAAAATGAGCAGAGTGACTTAATGAACAATGAACTTTCATTTAGTTATTGTGCCAAAAGGAAAAGAAGAAAGAATGAGACAGACAAAAAAAATTCTTAAAGATAGTGGACAAAATTTCCAAATATGCCAGGTATGGTGGTGAATTTTAACTATCACTGTTGAGACTTTGGTAATAGCAGGGGAGGAAGAGATACCATTTTGTGGACAGGAACTGTTTTCTGTGGAGCCAGAAAGAAAAAATTATGATGGTTTTTCAGTAGATTTCTAGTAATGGACTCAGGATAACATGAGATCGTGACAAGCAGGCTTTCTTCAGGTTTCATAGATCCACTAAACGGGAATCCTATTGACAGACATCTGGGCCTTTCCATTTGATGAGAAATGCCTGGATGTAGACTTTGTCATTCAGATATGCACTAGTTGACAGCAACTATTGTTCCTAATTTCTGATGTAGAAACTTTAGAAAAATAAGAAATATAGGAAAGTTATATATAGAAAAATTATTAGTTTTAAATATTTCTCATGAAATTCTAGCATTTGACATTGAGGTTCATATTTGGTTGTGTTTGCTTTGCCCAATTTTTTCAGAATATTACCTTGTATAATAATTTGAAAGTCACCAAAAATGATACTTTTCATATTTTAGTCCATGGGGAAGAAAAGAACTCTATTATACTTATTATGAGGCTTTCTTCTATACAAGAAAGTAGCACAACAATAAGTAGCCAGTTAATGCCTTTTTATTATATGTGGTTTTTTCCTTTATTTTTAGATTTTGGCAATGCCATAGTGTGGCTGATCGCAAAGTTCCTTTCTCTGTCCTTGTCACAGTCCTTAGCTGAGAAAACAGGCCACTTTGATTAAGGTCTGTGATCTTACTACAGAATTTTTTCCTGTGCTCACAGGTAGAATAAACACTGACATTTTCAGGTTCTGTTTTTCCAGGTTCCAACATTCCTTGATATTAACAAGATGTGGCAGTGCTTAGGCTTGGTTGATGAACAGAAATGATTTGCCATCACTCTCATTATGGCATGTGACATAGTAATGTATAGTTATTAAGCTTAATCAGATACCAATTCATAACACCCTCAGTTCTATAGTGGGTAATTTTATATGTCAACTTCATTGGGCTAAAGGATGCCCAGATAGTTGATATAACTATATATGCATGTGTGTTTGTGAGAATGTTTCTGGAAGAAAGTAGTCTTTGAATAGGTAGACTGAGTAAAGATTATTGTCTTACTTGCCAACGTGGGCTAGCATCATCCAATCCACTGAGAGACTGAATGATTAAAAATGAGACGGAAATTCAATTTCCATTCAATTTCTAGAACATCTGATTTCTACTATTCCAAGTAGGATACTTCCTGGTTACCCAGCCCTTCAGAAACAAAGAAAACTTACATTTATGGTGCACATGTTATACATATATTATCTTGTTTGCTCTTTTCCACACCAAGAAATAAAAACAAACAAAATTACAATAGTGGAAATATTATTTTCCTACTAAAGAAATTTAACTGGGGAAAAATTTCAGGTAACTAGTCCAAGATTCTAGAAGATTCTGGTAAGGCCTAAATCCTGGGCTTGCTCCTATGTCTGAATGATTACTAAACATATCCTTCCAACTCATTCAATGAGTTTAAAAGAAGATGGGTTTGTTAGTATTTACGCATATATTACTTCTTTTAATTTCTCCACAGTGATATGATTTCAATTCCAGAGTTCTCAAACTGAAATATATTCATTAAAGGAAAGTTATATTTCATGAGTCAAGTTGGTCGATGTCTAATACAACTGATAAGTCCTGTGTGTATAAATATTTGCCTATATATATATATTTGCCTATATATATATTTGGCATATATATATATATATATATATATATGCCAAAAGTCTGAGGAATCATTTTCTCCTGTGCATTAGAGAAAACAGAGGAATTTGAGCACTTAAGTACAATTTTGAAAGTAAATATAAGCAACAAAATTAATCTGAGAATAAAATGAAAAATCAAGTATGAATTCTGATTAAATATCTGAATTTTAGCCATCACATATAATAACCCTTTATTCATTTTTTAATTTTTAATTTTATTTTTTATTAAGGGCTGGGATTTGGCTCAGTGGGTAGAGCGCTGCGCTGCAGTCTCTGAGGTCCTGGGTTCAATTCCCAGCACCGCAAAAATGGGAGAAGTTCCTGGCAATCCACTCCCAAGGCAATCCTGAGACAGTCAGCCATTGAAAACCCGATGAGGGTCGCTATGAGTCGGATACCGACTCGAGGGCACCTAACAGCAGCACAGCAGGGGATTGAACTCAGCCTCAAGCATGCTTTGGAAGCCCTCTTCCCCTGAGCTACACTCCAGCTCATTTTTTACTTTTTAGCTTGAGACAAGTTCTTGTTAAGATAGGTGGGCTGCCGCTGGCCTCAAACTTGTGATATTTCTAGCTCCACCTCAGGAATTGCTGGGATTACAGGTATGTGCCACCATGCCCTGTTAATAACTATTTATTAAAGTATAGGTACCAAAATCACAACAATGTCCTTAAATGCAGCCCTGATATCTTGCATTTAGTTATATAAGTGTAAAGTCATATTTGACACATCTTTACATTTATATAGATTAAGACATTGGAACTATTTCTGATCTCTTAAACAAATGGTCTAAATTAAATGGAATTGGAAAATGTTTCTGAAATGCGGATGTCATCAGAAATCATTACAATATTGAGATTGGAAGAGACGATTCAGAGACATGGTATTCTAGGATTACTAGAATTAAACAGAAGATTCTTATTTGGACAATTTCACTTAGCTATAGAGATGAAAAACATTTTTTGAAATAATAAGGTCAAAGAATATTTGTTCTATAGAAAAGGATTATCTCAGGTACTCTTCAGTTTTTCCCTGTGCTCTCTTATCTTTCTTTCCTTACATAACATCAAATCAGATTAATTAAAGAACTGGGCATGAATTGCAAATCTCTGTGTCTTGTTCTTAGATTTAAGAAAAACTTTACATGCAATGAGCCTAATTGAAGAAAACATCCCTAAAATTGCTAACCTCTTTTGCCTTAATTTAATATTCATGGTCCATTACCATGGCAATTGTTACCCATATGCAGTGTCTTATAAAGTTTGTGACATTTTCCAATTTTATAAGTGATAAAATTAAATAATAGTAAAGAATAAAACTGAAAATTTATATGACAGTATAATTTTAATTTGCAAAAAAATTATTTTAAGTGAAGGTGAATATCTTTCTGTTTGTTTACAGACCGTGCATCTTCTATGTAAACTTTATGAGATATATTAGGGAGATTAGTAGTTTGCCTGTTGTACATGTTGTAAATATTTACTCACAGCTCATCATTTGATCTTTTATTTCAATTGTAATTTGCAATATAATTATGATTTTACTGGTTTGTTTCTCTTATTTAAATGTGTAGAAATCTGCCTGTATTGTATCTTGATTTTGAATCAAAGTGTGAAAATTATCTCCATTCCAAACTTATAGTGGAATTCAACTACTCTTCTACTATATGTGCCTGCAGCGGTAGCCCTGTGGCATCCAATCCTGTCAGATCTCGGAAGCTAAGCTGGGTCAGGCCTGTTTAGTATCTGGATGGGAGACCGCCTGGGAACACCAGGTGCTGCAGGCTTGGGAGAAGGACCTGGCAACCCCCTCCCAAAAATCAATCTGCCATTGAAAACCCTATGAACAGCAGAGAAGCACTGACAATAGTGTTTCCCCTGTTGTACAGAGGGTCGCTATGAGTCGGATACCGACTTGACGGCACCTAACAACAACAACAATAACTATATGTAATGAGTTATTTCCTTCTTTCTCTTCATCTCTTAATAATATTTTAAGGATTTTTATGTATTTGAAAACGAGAGGTATTAGTTTGTAGTTTTCTTAAAAATTCTTTTCTGGTTTTGGTATTAGGGTAATACTTGCTCAAGAGGTGACTTGGGACATAATCTCTCTTCTATTTTCTTGAAAAGATTGCATAAAATTAGCATTATTTTAACCATAAATCTTTGGTAGTATTCAGTAGAGAGTCTCTGTATACTTAGTGATTTGTTTTTCAGAAAATCTTTAAATGTAACTTTAATTTTTTAAATAGATAAAATGTCATTCAGGGTATTTATTTTCTTGGGTCAGGTTTAGTAGTTAGTGGCCTTTAAGATACATGTCATTAAAATTGTCAAATTCGTGGACATAGAGTTGTTTTTAGAAGTGTTTCCTATGGTCTTCTTGGTCTGCAGCCTTAGCACTGTCATGTCTGATCCCATCAGATCCTGGAAGATAAGCAGGGTCGAGCCTGGTTAGTACTTGGATGGGAGACCACCTGGGAATACCAGGTACTGTTAGGTTTGGGAGAAGGACCTGGCAACCCACTCCCAAAATCAATCTGTCATTGAAAACCCATTGAATAGCAGAGAAGTACTGACAATATTTTTCACCTGTTGTATATAGGGTCGCTAATGAATTGGATATTGCCTCCATGGCACCTAACAACATCAACAACGGTAACAACTACATGGTCTCCTTAATAGGCTGGGGTTTGGCTCAGTTGGTAGACTGCTGCGCTCTCTGATACCCTGAGTTCTATCCCCAGTGCAGTAAAACCAGGAGAAGCACATGATGATCCACTACTAGAGCAATCCCGAAAAAAATCAGCCATTGAAAACCCCAGGAGGGTAGCTATGAGCTGGACCTGACGAGATGGCACCTAACAACAAGAACATTGTCTTCTTAACACCTGTGGGGCCAGTAATAAAATCTCTCTTTTATTTCTTTCATTTAATGTTTTATTTTATTTTTAAAATTAAATTTATATTTAACTGACAGGATTTAGCTCAGTTGGTAGAGCACTGCACTGCAGTCTCTGAGGTCCTGAGTTCAATTCCCAGCACTGCAAAAATGGGAGAAGGACCTGGCAATCCACTCCCAAGGAAATCCCGAAACAATCAGCCATTGAAAACCCTATGAGGGTCGCTATGAGTCGGATACCAACTCTACAGCACCTAATAACAACAACAACAAAACCACAAAACTGACACATATTAATGAAACACCATGTCATATTTTGATACATGCAATCATGGTGTAATCGGATTAAACATCTATCTCTTCAAATATTTATTATTTCTTTATGGCAAAAATATTTAAAATCCTTTCTTCCAGTTTTTTGAGAATTAGAATACACAATTGCTATCTGTAGTCACCTCATTGTGTTAACACACTAGAACTTCTTGCTCCTATGTAACTGCAACCTAGATTCTTGATATATCTAAGTTGTGACTTTTCTCTCTCTTTATGTTAGTATGTCTAAAGTTTAATCAATTTTATTCATCATTTTAAAGTTTCAGATTTTAATTTATTTTCTCTGTACTTTTCTGTATTTATTTTCTTGATTTCTACTCTTATGTTTATTTTTACCTTCCATAGCCCTAGTTTGGATTTAATTTGATTTTTACAATCATTTCTTAAGGCAAAAATTTGATAGTTTATTTGCATATTTATTATTTTACAAAACCTGCATTTGATTATATATTTATATCTATATATATCTATGAGGGTCACTATGAGTCTCACCTGATTCAAGAGCACCTAACCACAACAGCAAATATGTGTGTGTGTGTGTGTGTGTGTGTGTGTGTGTCTTTTGTTTTAGATATGCTCCAATGTTTTGATTTTCTGTGATTTTTGCAAGGCATTTTAAAATATACTGATATCTTCTTTGGCAAATGACTTATTTAAAACCACGATGCTTAATTTTCACCAATATGGGAATTTTCTAGACATCTTGCATACTTTTTTATATTTTAAATTCTGTTTTGGTCATGTATTACATAAGTTAGGTTTTCTTGCAGAATGTAGTATATGCTGGTGAATCTACCATGAAGTTGAAAAAATGTATTTTGTTCTTTGTTTTGTAGTCATGTCCTGTAATCATCGATTAAGTCAAGCTGATTGATCTTGTGGTCAGGACATCTTCATCTTTAGAGGTTTTCTGTCTACTTGTTTTGTCACTTACTAAGAAAAGAGCATTTAAGTCTCCAACTCCAATTGCAGAGTCACCTTTTCCTCCTTTCAGCCGGTACTGTTCTGATATATTTGAAGACACTGCTGTGGGTCACATGCTCAAATGGGATTTATTAGTTCCCAATCAGGTGATCACTTTATCTTTATGCCCTCCATCTTTTCATTCCTGGCTATACTCCTTGCCATAAAGTATCTTTCATCTGGTATCAACATAGCTATTCCCTGGTTCTTTCAATTTATGTGTGTAGAGTATATCTCTTTTTCCCATGGAAAAAAATTAACTATATATTTATTGTTAAAGGAGATTTATTGTAGATATTAAATAATATCATATGAAGCTATTTTGGTATACAATGCATATGATGTCCAAAAATTAAATAATGCAGCTTCTTTTAAAGGTCACAATGGTGTATCTAGTTGATTGACTGCTAATACTATGACCTAAAATTGGGGCAAGGATGAGCATGAACCATTGGTGAACCTGAAAGGATGACAAAGGTCACACATGCTCAGTGCATTAGGAGCAAGTGGGACCAGGCCCCATGTCATATGGCCTCTTCCTCTGCAAGGCAAACAGGTTAGCCTTTGACAAGGGTAAAAAGCCTGATACACCATGGTGACTTCATTCAGAAACATAGCATCTTTTTATTTGTAAGAGACAATAGTTTTTCTTTGACTGCTAGAAGGATTCCATATGGCAAATTCATCCAAAATAGTTCCACAAAACAGACCTTTGGATGTTGTCAGGATTTATCATTCACTTCTCCTGAGACACATACCAGTGCCATTTAGATGGAAACTTGTAACCTGATGGGAAGTAGTAGGGCATTTTGCAGGAGTGCCAACAACAGAAGGAATTTCTGTAACCCTCTGAGCATCCTCTTTGAAAGCAGGTATCAAATCAATTTCAACTATAAGTTTTACAGTAGTGCATTGCATTTACTCATAAGTTTTCACTGGACATTTAAAAACTTTCTGTTTTTCCTTACTACAAATTTTGCATAGACAATTTATACCTAAACACACTTTAGAGGACTGATCTAGACACTTCAGGGTTACAACAGCAATTGCCAACATACCATCTTACCTCCTTGGCTGAGAGCTCAGGAAGGTCAGGGGTGTGGAGATGGGGCCAGCCAGCAAGGGTAGCTGGTAAAGCAGAAAGCCTCCTCCCTTTCCTCTTTTCTACTTTTTGTTCTTGCTAAATATCATATATAAAAATTTATTTATTTATTTGTTTGTTTATTTATTGGTACTTGGATGTTGAACCCAGGGCCCTATATAATTCTTTTGCAAGTACTCTACCACTGGGCTGTACCCACAGCCTATTTTTAATTTTTTATTTTGAGCCAAGGTGTCATTAAGTTATGCAGGCTGCCTCTGGCCTCTGACTCACAATCCTCTAGCATCTGCCTCCCCAGTTTCTAGAATTATAGGCATGTGCCACCGCATCCAGCCCTACTTATTTTTTAATTGAGAGATGATATTGTGTGACTGATCATGTACAACATGAGGTTTTGAAATATGTTGTTGTTGTTGTTGTTGTTGTTGTTGTTGTTGTTAGGTACTGTCAAGTTGGTGTCCGACTCACAGCGACTTACAACAGGGGAAACACTATTTCCAGTGCTTCTTGCTATTCATAGGGTTTTCAATGGCGGATTGATTTTTGGGAGTGGGTTTCTGGGTCCTTCTCCCAATTTGAAATTATATATATATATATATATATATATATATATATATATATATATATTCCATATACATTGTGTAATGATTAAATCTAGCTCATTAAAATGGTATTACCTTATTTTGTTATGATTTTTGTCTTGAGAGCTAAGAACATACATTCTATTTAATTTTTCAAGGAAATAATATTGTCATTAACAATTCTTACCTTGCTGTGAGCACACAGTCATTATGGAAAACAGTACAGTGGTTCCTCAAAAATTTAAAAATAGAACTAGATATGATCCAGCAATCTCACTCCTGGTCATATAGCTAAAGAAAAGGAAATCAATATGTCAAAAAGATATCTCAACTCCCATGGTCATTGCAGTACTATTTAAAATAGCCAAGAAATGGAAAATAACCAGTGTTCATCAACTGATGAATGGATAAAAAATAGGGTATATTTACATAATGAAATACTATTTAGGCATAAGAACGTTGCCATTTGCTAAAATATGGATGGAAGTAGAAATCATAATGTTAAATGAAACCATCCAGGCACAGAGAGATAATCACTGCTTGATCTTACTAGTACGTGGAATCCCAAGAAGTTGATCTCATGGAAGTAGAGAGTACAGGGGTGGTCATTAGAGACTAGGACAGGTGGGGGGACAAGAAGATCAAAAGTTTCAGGTGGAAGGGTACAAAATCATGGTTAGATAGTAGAGATGCATGCCATGGCTTCTATAAGCTGCAGGGTGAGAATGGGAGGTATGGGGTAAAAGGAGAAGTTCTTGATCAGAAAGCATAGACTAACACTTGCCTTGGGTTTCAAGAGGTGGACAGCTCAGGATCAACAATGAACTATGAACAACAACCAAGGCACTGTTTGGGAAACCAGTTGCAGTCCTGCCTCTTGCTGCTCAATCCCAAGAAGTTCATTGACAGGTAGCACACTTCCTCTGAGCCTGGGAGTCTTCTTCCAGCCTCTGGGCTGGCAAGACCCTGGAGGACTCTGGGTGCCCCACTCTCCTACCACCTGGGGGAGGGCCTGTGCTACCAGATCGCGGGAGGGAGTCTCATCCTTTCCTTCCTTCTGTCTTTTCTCCAGGAGGGTGGTAGGGCCAACAGACCCTGTCATGAGTGCCTTATGTCCCGTGATCAGGCAGTCTCTGAATGCCAACAACTGCTGTGAGAAGAGGTGGGCATGTCCTGCTTTCAGAGATTTACCTGGTAAGGTTACAGTAAGCCCAAATGGGTTAAGATGGTTCATTACTCATACAAAAAGCAATGGCAAAATTTGCATGATGTCACTTTCTACCTTCCACACAAAGTGGGAAGGAGTAAATGACAGATGACACAAGAGATAGATTGCTTCATCATGAAGAAGCTAATTCCATGCACAGCTAAGTACTTTATAGCCTGGAGCCATTTCCAAAGCATGTGTTTAGTGGGAAGCAAGTAAGGGGTTTCATGCTTCACCAGAGCTAGGGAGATGAATAGTGAGCTGCCTCCTGACAGCTTCCCTCCAGATAGGGAGTTTCCCATAGCACCCGGGAGCTGATAACTGCCTGTGGGTTTAGGAAAAACTATGTCCAAGATAAAATTTATTCTGTAATCTGATGCTTCTCGGAGGTTTTGGTCCCTCAAGTTCTTCAAGGATGTCCAATCCCAGTTCACGGAGGGGCCATCTAAGTGAAAGGATGATAGTGTGTTCTGGATCCCTATGCTGCACAGTAACAGGGAAAACTGTTGAAACTATGCAAGTAAAACCAAATATGTGGGAGCTGAATCACAATTAAAAGGGAGGAAAAAATCCTATACAGAAATCGGAACATAATAAAAAGCTTAAGTCAACTTAGAGGAGAAGGGACAATTTAGGGAGAGGAAAGGAGGAGGGAGGGATCTAGCAAAAGGAAGAAATGATAGGGGAGAAAGAAGGAGGAGTGAGGAATGCAGAGAGGGCAACCTCAAAGTAAACAGCCCAACTTTAATACTTTGGGAAATAATTATAATAATACCCAAAATACCAAAGAATGGTAATAATACAAATGGGCTACATTATTCATCTAATACTACTGACAATGTGAAATGATAGATCACCACAGAAAAAAGTTTGGACCTTAAACATAATTGGGATGCAAGGGTATATAGAAAAATATTCTCACCAAAAGACATGCAATGTGGAAGAGAGGCCTTTGGTGAGGGCATGGAAGAAGGAGGAGGAGGGGTACAAGAGGGTAAGGGGGAAGTTATCTTTGCAGTGTACAATGAAACGCATATATGGATATGTCATCATTAAATGCATGTCAGAATGAAACACATTAGCTTATACATTCAAAATTTCCAGTGAAAGATAAAAGAAATCTGCTTACTGAGTGCTGTGGCACATGCCTGTAAACCCAATTACTTTGGAGGCTGAAGCAGGAGGATCACAGTTTCTAGGACAGAGGGTGCCTTCGCAAGATCAAGAGTGCAAGAGTCTCAAAAATAAAAATAAAAAATAAAAAAATAAAAATAAAACAAGGCTGAGGATGCAGTTCAGTGGTGAAGCACTTGCCTAGCATGTGTGAGGCCCTGGGTTCAACCCCAGGTACTGTAAATAGACAAATAAATACATCCTGCTCTATGGGAAGAGGTGCAGCCTGTGAGACTTATCCTGGGAAACACCTCACAAAATGACCCTTGCATGGGAAGAAGTCACTGGCTAACAGTATGGTCTAGTGCCCGACAGTGGAAGGAATGGACGGTCATGGACCCAACCCACCACCCATCCATTCTCTCAGTTTTCTGGTTCTCTGTTTGGAGTCTCACAAGATTGCAGTCCAGTTGTTATCTGAGCGGCATTTTCACAGGGAGCTTAGGTTACTCTTCCAACAGCATTCGGGTTGTTAGCAAAATCAATTCTTTGGTGGAAGGGTACAAAATCATGGTTAGATAGTAGGATGCATGCCAAGGCTTCTATAAGCTGCGGAGGTGAGAATGCTGTGAGAAGGGGAGGCAAGGGGTAAAAGGAGAAGTTCTTGATCAGAAAGCATAGGCTAACGCTTGTGTTGGGTTTCAAGAGTTGGGTTTGTTTGGCAAAGCCTGTCAGCTCCTAGAGGCATCCCTCCTCCATAGACAGTTTACAGCATGGCTATTTGCTTCTTTGAAGACACCAGGAGCGCATTTTCTCTTAGAATTGGGTCTACTACACCTTTAGAACTTTCACATAATTAAGGCAGAAACACCATGGTAAAATCTCTTTTGATTAATTCAAAATCACCTGTTTAGAGACCTTAATTAGCACCTAGAAATCTCTTTGCCTTTGCCCTGTAACTTAACTAATTACATGAATGCTGTCTCATCATTTTCTCAGATCTTTCTCCTGCAAAGCGGGGAGGCATTATAAAGGGCATGTAGACCACAGAGCAGAAAGCCTGAGGAAGTCTTAGAATTCTGCACAGTGCTGCCCACTGGGGTAGAATTATCAGGACTTCACTCACTAGTGTTGTGACCTGTGCTAAGCAATGTATCTCCTTTGGAAGACTTTTTTTCAGAAGAAAAAAAATATTTGTCATGTATTATTATGCTAATGTATATAAATTGTCTGAGAGAGTATTTGTTTTTAAGAATTTGCTTAGCAATTATAGATATAATTACTAGAAATCAAAGCGATCATGCAGTAATGGCAGTGTAATGAGGTATCAGTCCAATATCTGTAGACTTTTCTTTCAACCAAAGTGCTTACATGTTTAATATCATGTTGTTATGACACACTAAAACTTTCAATCTATTTTTATTTACTGATAAATTAAAGTTCCCTTTACTGAAATGTTTAATAATCATGGAAAGTGAAATTTTAGACATGAACGTAAAACAAAACATTTTCTCACTCTAAACATCAGTTTCCTGACTTTCAAAATGAAGTAATTACGTATGTGTTCTCTAAACCTCCTCCCAACTCTGAATATTTTTTTAATCTAAACTTAGATCAAATGTTTATATCGTCATAAAACAAACTTTAGAAACTCAGATAGCACCTCATATAATCCTCTTTAATTTTTTATATAGCATGGATACTTAAAGAACTTGAGAACAGACTATTAATATTACTATCTTGTTTATTCTAGTTAAACCTGGATCAACTCTTGTTCTTGATTCCTCTGAGGTATTCAATTACCTCCCTATATCATGATGGTTCTCTGAAATTTTCTATAGCCCATCCATCTTACCCCAGAGATAGAGCAGAGTCCATCTGTAATCTAAGAGATGAACGTGTGATACATATATTAATCTTCTACTAAGTCGATATCCTTTTTTTAGAAAAGAGTAATAAAATGTCCTAGGCCAAAAATAGATTACCTCTCTTGAGATAATGATTTTCAAATTACTGATCACAAATTGCAAATACTGTATTAAAATCTTCTTTTATTATACTGAATATCATTATTACATATAACCAGAAAGGAATTTAATCACAGACATCCTTACTAATCTAAAACAAAATATCTGGTAAATGTTTGTGTTATAGTCCAAGAGCTTCAACTTTTAGTTTTTAATAGATAATACTTCTAAAAAAACTATGATCCATTTTATCCATATAATGTAGAATTTTCTTTTAAATGTATTTATGTGTTGTTGGGTGCAATCAAGTCACATCTGACTCATAGCTACCTTTTGTACCACAGAATGAAACACTGCTGAACACTATGCCATGCCCAAGATCTTTTTATGTTGAGCCCAATGTGGCAGCTACTATGTTTCTTCTCATTTTGAGTCCTGCTGCATCAGCAGAAGGAGGTCCCAGGGGCTTTACTCTCTTTGTGTCATTAAGATCCACTCTACATTGAAGAGGCAACTCTTCTTCACTCATTTCTTGAGTGCCTTCCAGCCTGGGGAATTCATTTTCCAGCACTCTATTTGATAGTACCTCTCTGCTATTCATAGAGTTTTCAATGGCTAGTTGTTTGGAGAGTTGCCTGCCAGGTTTTTCTCCTTAATCTTTCTCAGCCTGGAAGCTCAGCTGAAACCTGTCCACGATATGTGGCCCTGCTGGTATTTGAAATACCATTGGCATAGATTTCAGCATCACAGCCACACACAAGCCCCTACAGCAGGACAAGCTGATAGACATGTGGGGGAAATGTATTTATGCACAGACAAATATTGTAGTTTTCCTAATGTATATTTATCATATATTAACAACAACTTAAAATGTATATAAGAGAAGGACATGGCAATCCACTCCTGAAGCAATCTTGAAAACAATCAGCCATTGAAAATCCTACATGGGTCACTATGAGTCAGAACCCACTTGACAACACCTAACAACAACAACATATATAATATGTATTGCTTTAGATTTCTCTCCAGTCCCTGCCTCTGTCTCTGCCTGTGTCTCTGTGTCTTTCCCTCCCTCTTTCTTTTTCTCTTTACTGGTTCACTATTAAAAATTCAGGTTAGAGTAAATAATTTAGAACATCAAAAATTATTATAAAGTAGAAAAGTCAGGGATGTTATGAACTTGACACACAGGCTTTAATTCTGGCTTTCCTTCTTGCAACAATGTAACCTTGGTGAACTTTATTATTCTTGTTTTTCTTGACACTAGTTATTTTATACATAAAATATGAGTAATGACACTTCTTTCCCAGAGTGGTTATGAGAAATAAATAATCTACAGCCTATAAATAGATGTGCACAGCATTTTATGTTTTACATATTCAATCATTCTATAAATAAAACCAAAAGACTTTATCAAATTACTTCAGTAGTGTCTTTTGTTCTCTGTTTATTTTAGGGGAAAAGTTAATTGTTTTGCTTTTAGAACATTTGACGTAGATGTTACCTTAGGCTCACATTTCTCAAACTGTTTCCCTGAGATACGTGGAGATAAACACAGCAACAGAAAATAATTTAGAAGGTGAAAATTTGTCTACACTAAAAATGGAGATGGCCACAGTTTCATGCTGGAGATTTTGAAGAGTAATCCCAGCACACAGTATAATTTGGACAAGAAAACAGGCACATGAAACTCATGCATTATTGTGCACAAAAGGTAAGAAGAAATTTATAAGGGTGTTAATTATGAAACTCTATTTGGAGAATTTAAACTTAAAGAAAACACACAAGGCCCATGTCACTCATAATGGAAAATAATGAAAGAAGAACCAAAGGCAACATTTTATGTTTGTGAATCATTTCTCTTTGGTAAAAAGTGATCTTATAGGAAGAGACCCTAAATATTTGCCCCCAGCAGGCATAGAGTGAGGCTGTATTTGCAGATAAAAATGAGTTGTACATACAAAATGACATTCTAATCCATAAAAAGTTTCCACCACGGAGTCCTAGCTTCTTACAAGCAAAGTGTGCAAGACCAAATTAAGAAAGGGATCTGTCTTTCACTAGTAAGAGTGCTGTTTCTCTGCTATGTTTAGAATGAACACACATTTAACAGATTGCAAAAGAAAGAGACAGGAAAACAAAGTTTGGAGTTTTGAACGTCCACAGTTGACTTCTTGTTTTGTAGTTGAATGGCGAAAAATAGTTTAAAAGTTCATATTGGACATTGGATCTCATGATCAAAGTATAAGATTCTAAAGTATTCAGGTAGAGAAAGAGGTGAGTCATTGAGATTTTCCCATCAATTTATTGATTTGTCAAATATAAAACTAAAAACACAGAATTTTACTTATCCAAAATAGATATGAACATATGAACACACATTCTCACACTCACAAACAAAAAACATCAAAGGCATTATTGAGTAGCATTGTTTTATAAATATAACTTTCAAAATATTGAGAAAATCGCTTAAGAATAGAAAGAAAAATATATCAAAGGGAACATGAATAATTTAACATATAACTACTTTTCCCTCTAGGACAATTTTTAAGAAAGACATGGACACCATTGAATATTTGAATAAAAACAGACAGAAAAGCAAAACAAAACAACTAAAGCAAAAGAAAAATTATACCAAACCCCCCAAACAAAAACAAACAAAAAACCTACAAACTAGCAAAAGTAAACTGGTAGAGATAAGTATATAAATTAAAGTAAAAGTTAAAGCTCTTGCTGAATCACTTTGAATACTCAACTCACAGAGACACTGAAAATTGGATAGAAGTAACCTGGTAGAGGGGTTTATGGGAAACATATCAATTACAAAGACAATACATAAATAATGAAAATGATTCAAGGAAAAGTGAGGGAAATAGAAGACAATGAAATGTGACATACAGATAATCTCTAATGTGTATCAAATGAAATGCTAAAGATGATATCAAATATGAAAGAAAATTTCCTGAAATGAAGACATGTATATGAAAATTAAAAATAGTCACTGTACTCCAGGAAAATGAAATTAACAACTAGAA
>VMDO01016958.1:0-46251 GCA_007922755.1 Pedetes capensis | reverse complement strand
CAGCTCAAATATTTCTGTTTAGTTATGTAAAATTTGTTTACATCTCTCTGTTAAGTTTCTTTTTAGAGTATTAAATAATTTCTCTGTGTTCTCTTGAAGTTCATTGAATTGCCTGAAAACAACTATTTATATTTTCCATTGGTGAGTTTGACCACCTTGGTTAGTTTCTGGCACCTCATTTTGACTGCTAGATGAGGTTATGATTCTTTAAAAATTCTTGATGATTTTGGGTGTGCAATGTTATCTGTACATAGAAGGATTAGGTATTTATTCCTGTCTTTGCAACTTGGATTTGTTTGTGCATCAAGGGAAGCCAGTTATTTTCTTTGAGTCTATAGTTACTTATGCTATTTTAGCACTAGATAAGAACCTAAATCTAGATTTGCTACAAGCCCATTTTTGGTGTGTTGTCACTGTTTCAGCACTAGAGGGAAATCTAAGCCCAGTTTTATCCCAAATCTTAACTTATTGTTAGGTGCTGTGGAATCTGACTCATAGCAACCCTCAAGGGGTTTTCAATGGCTAATTGTTTCGGGATTGCTTCAGGAGTGGATTGTTGATGTGCTGGAAAACATGAAACAAAAAAATACCTATAAAGGGTAATCCATTCCCTCAAGCATCTCCCTGGGCTGAGATAGACTCAGAAAACTTCCATAGTCACAGATCAGTTGAAGTCTGCCTGGTTGTGGGCAGAATCACTGTGGAAGGACTAGTCCCAGGCTCTCATGCCAAACCTTGGTTCTTGCCTCCTTTTTCTTCTCCTAAGAGGGAACTTATTCTTTCCATGTTGTAATGCCTGGGGTTGGGGAGAGAAATAGGGAAGGCAGTCATGTGGCTACCTATGCTATAATGCTGGGTCCATACCCTGAGCACATAGCCCACAGCTGATACCACTGTGACACTGTGGCAATACAAAGGCTCACATTGCTACAGGTTACTTGCTGTTGAGGTAAAATCATGGCTCAACACTGCTTCAACCCAACACATATGATACTGGCTGAAATTGAAGTCTGGTTTTGTGTATCTTCATTTGGCACTGGGACTATTCCAGAGATTTTGGCTATTGGCACTGGCCTAGTGGTGGGGGCCATTTTGATCTGCCAATTATTAGATTTCACCAGCTTGTCACTGAGTTCCAAGGCAAAGTCCTGGGCTTATACCCTTTGTACTCTGGAAAAATGTACTATTGCTCCTCACTGTGCTACCTGAGATTAGGGTACTGTCGGTAAAGGGAGTTTCTTGGCTTCTAAGGCTGACACTAAGCTAGGGTGCACCTGAGTCTCATAGTCATAAGGATCCACACAATCTCAGGAGTATACACAGGCCCACACCACACCTGGCAACATGCAGATTGAAACACAAATCTTCCCATCTGGGTACAGTTCTCCACCTGATTTTGGGCTGTGTATAGGGCTTAGTCTACAAGGTCACCTGGGCATAGGGGCCTTTGGTTTTTGCCTAGTCCTGGGTCTGACTGTGGCAGGGCCTAGCACTGAATTCCAAGGCAAGCTTTGATGCCCTGCTCCCCAATATGCAGAATCTTGTTCCTCAATCTGCTGCCCCCAGTTAGGAGAAAGATGATGGAAGCAGTGACTTAGCTACCTGGCTATTATGGTTCCAAAGATTTAATCCCTTGAGCATGGCCTGAGGCAAGGGTTGTGGGGGTTCCACCTAGTACTAGATTTCACCATGGCAGTCCTGTACTGGGTTTCAAGTCTAAAAGCCTTAATTCTTTCTCGCTTGGAGTTGGAAGAAGGATGATATAGGCAGCTCTTTTCTTCCTTGTGTCTTTTCCTACTATTATACTAAAACTCAGCACTATGGCCTCTCACTTGGCTTCTTTTGCTTTTGTGAGGGTAGTTTAGTGCATGAACAGCTGTTCAAATTGGTGTCTCTTCAGAGATGATTGCTAGTGGATCTTAGCCACCATCTTGTTCAACCTCCTCATTCCATCAAATATAAGTGTTCAGATCAGCTGACAAGAAGAGGTTGGTTTTAAAGACAAAAGAAAGGATGAAAAAAGCAGAAACAAAGGACAAAAATCAAACTAATCATTTCAAAGTTACTTTTCTTAAAACGTGGTGATAGAGCAATAGAAAAATAAGTGAGTGGTTAACATGAGTTACTTTAGGTTACTTCTTTTGTATAAGGATTAAATCAACAGAAACTTTGTTATCATGCCAATTAAAATTTGGGAAATTTGAATGTTTCTTATTTCTCCTGATTTTTTGGGAGGATAAACAGGTTACTCCTGGCTTGATGACTTGGAACTTCAGTATAGGTGACTTCATTTTGATTTTTAGTCTGGCCTTTTGGGTCCCTATGCCAAAATAATGGTTTTGTGTAAATTTTAATTTAACAGTTCAGATTTGGATATGTCAGTTTGGGTGCTTATGGAATACCAGGGGAAGGTGAATAGGCAGAAGCTACAGGAGAGGTCTGGGTTAATGATATAAATTAGGAAATTACATTATAACTAGAAATTGAAGCCTAAGGATGAGAAATTTAGGGAGATAGTGTTAAAGTGAGAAAAGAAAATAAGGGAAGGAAGACTAGACTGGAACTTTTGGGGGGATTCCAACAATTATGAGCTGTTGGAGGAAGTAAACAACAATGTCTATACCACACTGACAGAAAGATGAAAGGGAAAGTAAGTGGATGCTGTGGTAGAAGGCAAGAAAAGAATGTTTCTAGAAAGGCCCTAATGAGTGACTAATTTAAATGCTACTTAACAGCTGCAATAAAGACCAAAGGGCATAAAACTTGGCAACATGGCAATCAATATCCTGGTACAAAATCTAGATTGGAGTTGGTTGGAGAGAAAGAAATTCAGAGAGCATGACAATTCTCTCAAGAAGTTTGGTTTCAAAAAGTGTACATTGGAGAAAATATAGCCTCTTCAACAACTGATGCCAGGAAAACTGGATATCCACATGTAAAGAAATGAAACTGATCCCTATCTCTCTCCCTGTGAAAAAGTCAGTTCAAATGGATCAAAGATCTTAAAGAAAGACTTGACATCTTGAAACTACTAGAGGAAGACCTAGAGAACACACTTCAAGATTGGCAGAGGCAATTTCTGAATAAGACTCCAATGGCTCAGGAAATTATAGCAAGAATTGACAAATGGGATTGCATCAAACTAAAAAAACTTCTGCATGCCAGGTGCTGTGAAGCATATCTTATAATCCTGGAGACTTGGGAGGCTGAAGCAGGAGGATTCTGAGCTCAAGGCCAGAGGCAGCCTGCATAACTTACTGGGACATTGTCTCAAAATAACAAAAAAATAAAAAAGGAGCTGGAGGTGCAGCTTAGTGGTAGAGCATTTGCCTAGTACGTGTGAGACCGTATGTTCTACGCATTAGTCCTACAAATAATAAATAAATAAATAAATAAATAAATAAATAGCTTCTACATAGTAAATGAAAGAATTACCACAGTGAAGAGAGCCTAAAGAATGGGGGGAAATTTTCCAGCGGTTCATCTGACAAGGGACTAATATCCAGAATATATAAAGAATTTAAAAATTAAATACAAAATTAACAAAAAACCCAATCAATAAATGGGAAATAAATTGAACAGATAGTCCTCAAAAGAAGTAAAAATTGTCAGTAAATATGTGAAAAATGTTCAACGTCCTTAGCCATAAGGAAAGTCAAATCAAAACTTCACTAAAATTCCATCTCACCCCAGTCAGAATGGCTATCAAGGAAACAAACTACAGCAAATACTGGTGAGGATGCAGGAGAAAGTAAATTCACTGTTGGTAGGATTATAAACTAGGGTAGCCATTATAGAAATCAGTATGGAGGTTCCTCAGAAAATTAAAAATAGAACTACTATATGATCCAGCTATATCACTCCTGTGTATATACCCAAAGGAATCAAAGTCAGCACACAATAGAGACACCTGGACATGTGTGTTTATTGTGGTACTATTCACAATAGCTAAGTTATGGATTCAGCCTAGATGCCCATCAGTAGGAGGAGTGGATAAAGAAAATTACATGTATATGTAAATATAATAGAATTTTTTCAGTCATAAAGAATGAAGTTGTGTCATTTTCAGGGTAGAAATAGAAACATCATGTTAAGTGAAGTAAGTCAGACTCAGAAAAACAAATATCTCATGTTTTCTCTCATATGAAGAATCTATATTTAAAAAAAGACATGAAAGTAGAAGGGAGACTATTAGGGGAAAGAAAGAGGATCAACAGGAAGGGGAGGGGGACAAGAAAGGGCATGAATGTGCTTAAAGTACCTAATACATGTATGAAAATGTGATAACAAAGTCCTTTATTTTGTATTTGTCTTTGATACATGTTAACAACAACAACAAAATATTTTTGCTTCTCTGAGCCATCTGGGCTCTGGTCATTTTCCAATTGTGATTTTCACATTGATGTTATTGCATTATTTGATCTCCAAGTCTGCAGGTGTGTGAGATATACTTATTTATGCTCTGGATTTGTTAAACATTAATAATATATAGAAATTTTTAGATTTTTTTTGTTTAAAGCTTAGTTTTATTTGATTTTGGCACACATTAACTTTATTGTTATATAGTTAAATCAATCTTTTCTTCATAACTCTTCCATTGGTCTTCTACTTAAAAAATACATAACTGTGCATTGTATATTGTTTCTGAAACATTCAGGTTTCACTAAATTTTTTTAGAATTCATTTTGGAATTTATTTTAATGAATCAATTTAAGGCCTAAATCTTTATGTTACAGTCCTGTTGGTGGAATAGCAAGCAATAAACTTAGTTTGGGGGTTGTCCAGTTAATATTTTAACCAATTGACTTTTCTGCCTCATGGTAGGAGAAAGCTCTTATTGACCAAGAAGATAAAACTTCACTTACACATAAGATTTGTTTAGTTAGTAGTTTATACACACCTTGTCTCTATGCTAGTATTGCATAACCTCTTTATGTTGTAAAATTGCTTTATTGTATATTCTCAGTTCCCTGTGCTTCCCAGAATGACATCATCTGATTGCCACCCTAGAAGGCATTCTCATGAAGACCGAGAATTCCGAAGCCGTACTCCCATGAAGTATTACAGAAAATGCTCAGTGGAGGGGTCATTTAAGGAGCCACTGCAATCAAAAGGACGGTCTCATTCCAAAATTCAGGAATTTTCAGAGTCGTTTGAACAACAACTGAGCTTTAAAAACAAACATTCTATTTCTCTGGTATGTAACAGAGCTGTTGAACAGTTAAGCCAATGTAGGACTAGAAATCCAAAATTTTGCCTTCCTCAAGCTTGAGGAACACAAATTTAACTTCCCTTTCATAACTAGAGATGAAATCTTTGAAAATGATACTCAGTTTGTTTTGACAATTAATTTAAAATTAAATATTTAATTGCACATCAGTTTTTAAAAGAGTATATTATGAGGTATATCATAATACAAAATTAAAATTTAAAATATGTACTGATTCTTTAATTTTTTTCTATTTAACAATCAACACTTTTCTAAAGCTAGCTACATTAAAAAGTGGAATTTGTCAGCAAGTTAAAAATGTATATATAGTATTACTGAGGTACTGTTTCTAGCATCCCACCCCAAAATACCAAAATCTGTAGATGCTCAAGCCCCTTTTATACAACAGTTTAGTATTTCCTTATAAACTACACAATACTGCGTACTGAGGCAACCCCAGTCTGCATATGTGAAATCACTCTAGATTACTAATATTACTTAGTAAATGTAAGTATTATGTAAATGGTTGTTATACGTATTGTTTAGGGAATGATGACAGGAAAAATCTGTGCATTTTCAGTATAGACATTTTTTCCTGAATATTTTTGATTAGTTGAATTTATAGGTTTAGAACCAACAGACAGGGGGTTGACTGTATTATCTTTTGTTTGAGGAGCAAATGTATACTAACATATAGATCCAATTTTTTTACACATTTGAGCATCAAAAAGAGCTGAAAATTGCTTTTGTGGCCTGGTCTTGACCAACAATTAAAATTCTTTTATTTTAATATTAAAAACTTACTTAAATAATTTTGATAATTTTCTTATCTTGTTTGCAAGTGATGAAATAAATTTCAGATCATTATTTATGTGTATTTCTCAGATAGTCTTTATTCTCAATAAACTGGAAGTAATCATCACTGTAGACTTTCTTTTTTATAGCATTCTGATACATGTTAGGGCCATTCACAACTGCTAAATATCAATTTTAATCAAATGAATAAAAGAGATGAAGCTAATGAAAATCCTTTTGCAGCATGTTTATGTTGTTGTTGTTGTTAGGTGCCGTCGAGTCGGTATCCGACTCATAGCGACCCTCTGTTCAACAGGGGAAGCACTATTGTCATTGCTTCTCTGCTGTTCATAGGGTTTTCAATGGCAGATTGATTTTTGGGAGGGGGTTGCCAGGTCCTTCTCCCAAGCCTACAGCTTCTGGTGTTCCCAGGCGGTCTCCCATCCAGGTACTAACCAGGTCCGACCCTGCTTAGCTTCTGAGATCTGACGGGATCGGATGCCACAGGGCTACCGCTGCAGGCAGCATGTTTATAGAGATGCTATAATTTCTGTTTCCGTTAACTTGTATCTCAGCTTCATTGTTTTGCTTTCTGACTTTTATGAATGAACCATTTTGGATAGAAATGGTTAGTATGAAAAGCCATTTACATCATAGAGTAGCTCACCCCAGTGCAGCAACCAAATACCTCCATAACTTTCCACTTGTGAGGCTGTGACATGTCATGTGTCACTCACCACTGCATATGTTCATGCAGGTACTCTATGGTTTCCAAGGTTCCCAGTTCAAATGGAGGTAAAGAGTAAGGATTTCATTGATTTGTTATTTAAAAATAGGAGTGCACATACATATGATCACCATATTTATCAATGCCTTTTTTTGATAGGTAATTCTTTTGAAAGGTACTCTTGATCATTAAATCTAAGGATGTCCCCTTCCTCCAGTAGTCCTCTATCATATCATATCACCCTACTGCATGTATCATTGTACTTATCACCATCACTTATTTCTTACTTCCTATTAGGCTTATTATTGATGGTGTGTCTCCCTCCACCTAGGTGGAGCACTTAAAAGGCAAAGTCTCTCTCGTTAATGCTGTGTCTCCCAATCTAAGAACATCAGTGCGTGTTCAGTGAATAAATGTAGACCTTCCCAACCCCAGGCAACTTCTTGGGGAATGCTAACCTGGCTGGATGCCATTTCTCAACATTTTGCTCTTCACATAGTCTTAACATTAAAATTTAGTGCAAATTCTGCTATTAATGTAATTTCAGGGAATGAACATAGGGAGGTTAGAATCACTACAAATGTGGTCTCATTTCCCTTATAAAAAAAAAGTCCCGGAAGACTATTAATTTCACTGTACTCTGAAATCACATCCCTCAGTATGTCAGACATGCAGAGTCATAGTCAAGTGCAGGTTGAGTTTCCTTCCCAGACTTGCTATGATACCCAAACCCCTGTATTCCTGTTCTATATGACTAAGATCTTTAGCAATATGATTGTACTTATTGTGCTTATGCTAATTTATTCCTAGAAAGTAAGATGTGGAAGTCAGCAACATGATCAGAGCTTTCTCATATCTGATTCTTGGGAGAATCATGGAGCATGGTCAGCTGCTGGTGCATTACTACCTTTTTCTGACCTTCCCTTTCAGGAAGCTGAGAGCAAAAAGGAGAGAAAGGAGAGAGAATGTCTGAGAATGGAAATGAGATCCTGCAAGGAAGTGGAGGAAAGAGGAAGCTCAATGAAGGAAGAACACCGAGAAGCATACATGGCCCCATTGGTTGAAAGAGGGCCTGAGTAGTACTTTGTTTCTACAACACTATGAAAGACACCACTGGTTGTTTGAGTCCCAGTTTACCAAGTCAGGATGTCAAGTGGCAGCTGTAAAACAGCATCTGCAGATACTGAGTGACTGAATTAGCCAGTTGGAAAGGTTCGTTCTCAAGATGACATGCATCATGCTTCAACTGCTTCTCGTGTCTTACTTGAGAGAGTAATTTGATTCCTTATCCTCCCATGGGAATAAAAAAGAATACAAGTATTTTAATTGAATAACTTCTAAAAATATATAAAAATTATGAAGTGTCACTATCCCATTTTCACTAACACTTCTTCAACATCTGTTTCCCAATTCCTTTTAAATAAAAGTTACTGGTGTGATTCTTTAATTACTTATATATCAGAAGAATTACAGTAAGTATGTCTAATGGGCATTACTTAATGAGAGGTGGGAATTAACATGCCAAGCATTATTCTAAATGTTTTGATGCTTTATAGCATAATCTTTGCTGGTCTGACGTGGGACCTTGTGTTAGGGTTCTTCAGAGACAGAACTAAAGTGACCCAATAGAATATGTTAGGTGGTTTTCTTGTCACTGAGACAGGTACCTGACATAAACAACTTAAAAGGAGGAATAATTTGTTTAGCTTGGAGTTTCAGAGCTATCATCTCATCGCAGCAGGGTGCTGATGACAGAGCTGAGCAATTCATATGGTGGTGGCCAAGAAGGAGAGAAAGAGAGGAAGGAGCCTGGGCAGGAAATGCCCTTCAAAGATATGATCCCGTGACCTACTTCCTCCAGCCAGAACCACCTTCCTCTGTTCCCACCATCTCCCCAAACAGTGCTGGGGGCCAAGCATTCAACATGTGAGCCTGTGAAGGACAGTTGATACTTAAATCATAACAGACAAATATATGGGAGGGGATTTACTAGTGGAATTGACTCACATGGTTATAAAAGGCTGTGAAGTCCCAGGGTAGGATGTCTGGAAGCTGGAGAACCGGGGAAGTTGGTAGTGTGGCTCAGGCCTAGTCCCCAAGCCTTAGAACCAGGGAAGCTGCTGGTGTGACTCTCACTCCAAGGTAAAGGGGTGAAAATCTAGGTGCATGGGTACTGGTGCAAGTTCCTGAGTCCAAATTCTGTAGAACCTGGAGTTCTGATGCAAGGCAGGATGCAAGGGCCCAAGCCTATCCTAGAGGTACCTTTTATTTTTCTGCTTTGGGTGCCCCAAGCACCTCATAGCCACACTTTAAAATATTCTGGTTGTAGCTACAGAAACCACTATCTGATTGCTCCAGGAGACTTTTGCTTTGGATGTGGCAGATTTGTTCACAGGTTGCCCCAGAATACTCTTCCCTATAGCCTCTCAGATGACTTAATACACTTGACGTTCCCAGTTGGGTCTGTGAGGAGTCCATCCCCCATCCAGGACCAATGCATGCATGTGAACCCCCTTTTCTATATAAGCTCTAGTACTCTCACTCTCATGGGGTCAGTCCATGCACTGTACCCCTTATGCTGTAGTATAAATCCTAATAAAGTCTCTTTTGGATGGTTGTAGTTTGCCTAGGCACAATTTCTATCTCAAGTAGAGCAGGCAGAGTGGGTAACAATAAAGGAGTTGCACTTCACCTTTTCAGGATTTCTGTCCAAATCAAGCAAAAGAATCCCTGGCTGGTGGAAACACAAGGGATGGAGAAGAAGAATGTCCCAGCTTCCCAAGACAGAGAGGACAACATTGTCTCTCCTCTCCCTTTCTGGGGCTGCAGTTTAGTTCAGTTGGTAGAGTGCTGCTCTGCACACTCTGAGGTGCTGGGTTTGATCCCCAACACCACAAAAACAGGAGAAGGATCTGGCAGCCCATGTCCGAAACAATTCTGAATTAATCAGTCATCAAAAATTCTATGAATAGCACAGAATCACTAACGATAGTGCCGGGCATGGCACAGTGTCAGGGAGTGTTTCATTCTGTTGTACATAGGGTTGCTAAGAGTTGGACTCACTTGACAACACTTACCAACGATAACTCCCTTTTTGTTCTATGTGGGCCTTCAGCTAATTGGGTGGTGCACATTGACATGGTGAGAGCAGATTCCTCACACTTAGTCTAGTGACTCAAATGTCAGTCTCTTCCCGAAAGACCTGCACAGATGCACCCAGAAACAGTGCTTTTCCAGCTATCTGGTTATCCATTAATCTAATCAAGTTGACCCCAATATTAACTATCACAGGTGTGTTCTTCTCTTCACTCTCTGCCTAGGAAACTGAACTCTAGAAAGTTTCTGTACCTTGCTGGAGGGGTGGCAGAATTAGCACCGGAGCCCATTCATTCTGATGCCAGAGTTCATGCTCCTCACATGAGGCAGGGCCCTCATTTCTCTTTAGAAGATCTTTACCTGGTATGTATGTGAGTGAGCAGACGTGAGTGAGAAAAGCAGGAGGAGGCTACAGTTTTGTGTGTATGATGAAGAATGATTGAGGTCAGATTTATGCTCTTGAGTTTTAACTTTATGAGATTATATCTTATTACTATTTTTATCCCTAGGAAAAAAGATCCTGAAGCTCTCAAACACTCTCCTTGTTTATTCTTTGTCTCTATTTTGGATCCCTAAATGCCCAAGGGCAGCCAGATTCTCCATTTGGTAAAGAAGAATATCTCCCCAATCCACTACTAATACTGTTGTTGTTGTTGTTAGGTGCCGTCGAGTCGGCATCCGACTCATAGCGACCCTCATAGGGTTTTCAATGGCAGACTGTTTCGGGATTGCCAGGTCCTTCTCCCATTTTTGCGGTGCTGGGAATTGAACTCGGGACCTCAGAGACTGCAGCACAGCGCTCTACCAACTGAGCTAAATCCCAGCCCTACTAATACTGTACTGATTGCTTATTCAAGGCACTAACTTTACATAGACAGTAGAAAGAAGGTAAAAGGGATTGAAAATAATAAGAATAAAAATGTGTAAGAAAAGAAAATATCAATCTTGATTGGCATTCTTAAGTTTTTCTATAACTGTACATTCATCTATTCTATATTGATATTTTCATGAGAGTCTTTGAATACAGTATGATGCTTTTTCAGACATATGAAGAAAGATGACTTTCAGTTATCATATGGTGAATTTTGACTGCTAATTGCCACTACTGAGGCACAGAGGATGACCCTGTCCTCATAGTCTGTTTTATGCCACAGTCATGCATAAGATAGTTGTTTCACTGCCTCAACTTTGGCTACTTTTCAGTCTTGTCAACCAATTTTCAGATTTGGGGACAGTTTGCTCATCTACTTTGGTCCCTTGTAGAGAGGTCTGGGGAGAGGTGGCCACCCATTGGGAAAGGGAGAATTTCAAATGGATCACTGTCAGCCCAGGTGGCTAAGTAGTAGCCCCTGCCTACTCCAGCCAGATATCTATGAATTCTTCTCATTCCTAGATGTGAGGATTTCACTACATAGAGAAATCATGTTTAGGAGTTTTATCATATGTTGCATCAAACTGGAGTGAAGTAATTTGCAACACACTGTCAGGACCATGTTATATGGAAGTGGGAGAGTCCCTGAAAGTGGAATCTCTAGTTTTCTGTCTTTGTTCTATCACAAAACAGTATGTCCTATAGTAAGTAATACATATTAAGAAAATGAATAAAATTTAAAATTCTGCTATTATACATACTCAGGAATAAACATGGCTGTTAATACATTGGTTTATGTCTTTCTAGAATGTTATCTATGTGTACACATGTGCATACTTACATATAAAATGCTTTTTTTCAGTCATGATATCTTTTAGTTAACAATATATGATTAACACCTTTTCAGGTCAATAAAATAGTATGTTGCATAACTTTAGTCATTCTTTTCCAATAGTATTTAAATGGGTAAAATACCTTTTCTCAATATACCAATGGGTACCACCTTTAATGGCCTGCAGCCATACCACTGCGGCATCCGATCCCATCAGATCTCAGAAGCTAGGCAGGGTTGGGACTGGTTAGTACTTGGATGGGAGACCACCTGGGAACACCAGGTGCTACAAGCTTGGGAGAAGGACTCAGCAATCCACTCCCAAAAATCAATCAGCCCTTGAAAACCCTATGAATAGTAGAGAAGCACTGACAATAGTGTTTCATGCTGTTGTACATAGAGTTTCTATGAGTTGGACACGGACTTGACGGCACCGAACAACAACAACAACAACAACAACAACAACAACAACCATCTTTGATATCCATAGATATCATCTTGGCTATTTTCCCTTTCACAGAATATCTCTCTTGAGGAGTTATCTACATTCCTCCCTCAATTCTCAGTGTGCTACAGCGTAACTTCTATCCTTACCCTCTGTAGGCATCTTTCTTTTCAAAGTCACTCATGACTTTCTTGTCAAATCTATGAAACCACCACTCTATCTACTTTGCTTGACTTTCTGGAAGTATTTGACATAGTTGAACATTCTGTCCCTTTAAGGGTATTTCTTTGTCTATTTAGGCATATATTTTCCTAGGTTTCCTTGTATCTCTCTGATAATTTCTGATTGGTCTTTGATGAGAAATCCTTAGGCTTAAATGTTTTTCAATGGACTCAGCCTCAGCACTTGTTTTACTCCCTTTATTCTGGGAAATCCCAATCATTCCCATAGAATTACCTAATGGTGTTCTCCTAAGTCTATACCTATGGTACAGATGTTCTATTGAGCATCAGACTCATATATTCAACTGTCCCTAGGATGTTGTGTTAGTGTCATTTTCATTGATGTAACAAAATACCTGAGAAAAATAGCTTAAAAAGATGAAAGGTTTATTTGGGCTCATGATTTCAGAGGTTTCAGTCCATGGTTGCTTGGCTCATCATTTTAGGCCTATGACAAAGCAAAACATCATGATAGGGGGTACACAGTGGAGAAAACCTGCACACATGGAGATTGAGGGAGGGAAAGAAGGGGTGGGATCTCAATATACCCTTCAAGAGCACAGCCCCAATGACCTAATTCCTTCAAGTAGGCCCCACTCCTAAAGTATCCACGACCTCCAAATAATACCCTGTGAGAGCAGGTACCCTGGGGCTCTCTTCTCAAACAAAAATCTTTCAATTGAGTTTACAATTTTACACCTTGAATCTGCTTTGGGTAGAGTCTTGGTGATTCCTAAGATATCCTGAAAACATCTTTCCTATTGTCTAGGTGGAAATCAGTTGGATTCTTTTTAATGATGTAATCTCTTTAGAAACTATAACTTCCTTGATAGCAACTTTACACATTGCTCTTTTCTGGACAAACTGCAAAGTTTTCCAATTCCCAATAGAGTTTTCATTTCCATCTGAAACCTCATCAGCACAACCAGGAAGCAGAGGAAAGATAGAGATAGAGATAGAGATGATAGAGATAGAGATAGAGATAGAGATAGAGATAGAGATAGAGGAGACAAGAGGAAGAGGATAGGTATCCAATATATCTTTTAAGGCATACCCAAAATGACTTACTCCCTCCAAGCAGGCCACACCATCTAAAGAGCCCACCACTTTCCAATAGCTCCACTAGCTCGGGACTAATCCCTTAACATGTGAGCTTTTGGGGGACATTCAAGATCCAAGCGGCAACAGATGTATAATTTAGGCATGTGGTATCTCAATACATCTTTTAAAAAGAAACTATTATTCCTTGCTCTGTAGGCTCTCCATTTGCTCCTCCTATGTTGTCCATCTCAGTGGATGGTAACATCATTAGCAGTTGATCAAGCAAACACCTAGTTGGGTTTGAAGCCACTTAAATTCCTCTTTTCTTGTTCTCCGTTCAGTTAATCAAATTCTGCCTATTTTGCCTCTAACCAGCACCTACATTTACCCAATTCTCTCTATTCTCATAGTCACTACCTTATGTCAGGCCCTTTCTATTCTATCTTGTTTTTGACAAAGGAAACAATAGTATCTTATATATATTTAGTTAAGTCAAATATGTTAGTAAAACTTATTTCACCTCTTTTTGTTTATAAAAGTGGCTGATATAAAATTAATAATTACATATGTACCTCATTAAATTTCTACTAAACAACACTGATCTGTATCCTGGCTAACTCTCTGACTTCTTTTTGTATTACTTGAATTTTTAAAGTTGTATTTAGCTTGAAGTATATTGTAATTTAATTAATCTAACATGTAATTTTGGGTTGATTGGCTTAACACTAGTTACAACCTATAAAGTTTATTTTACATAATTCTGTCCTCCTTCCCTCCCTTTTTCCCTTGCTCCTCCCCTTCTCTCTTTTCTTCTTTCCTTCATTCCTTCTTCTCAATATTTCCTCCCCAAATTAAAACATTCTTGCATATTCATATTATCTCCTATTCTGCAGTATACCTTATGTATGTTTTTACAACATAATGTAATGATTTCCTCACATGTATGTCTTTCCACCTAGACTGTGAACTCTTAGTAGAAGGAACCAAAGCTTAATCACTTTTGTATTTCCCAAACTCAATAGATGCCTATTGCATAATGGTATCTCAATATGTAGAGTTTTAAGGTGTGACTAAATAACAAGAGCCCTAGAACTTTGAATTAATTCTGTCTATTCTAGGCAAGATACTGGCATATATTACTCTCTTAGAATGAAAAATTCTATTTTTAGTTAATATTGACCTTTTAAGATGGAAGCTTTTATGCTTATTATAGAAATACTTGACACATTTTCAAATAATGTAGAAGCACATAAAAGAGAAAGTGACAGTCTCCCAGAAAAGCCAAGTCTCAGCATCAGGAACTTTGTACAGTTCAGCATTATTATCAAGGCACTCTGGTAACTACTCCAGAGGCCAGACTTTAGCTGACATTTAGACAGTAATAGCAGACATGAGCCCCTGTGTTAGACCAATGACAAAAATCACTATCATTACTTTGACATAGAAAGGAGAGTAGCAGCATTTCCTATGAAAGCACTTAGAATTTGGATTGAGTCTATTAAATGCATGGAAATTTTATGATTTATCAATGTTTTTAAAGGTATATATGAAGGAAGATGACAAGTTAATTATCTCTATGGGCCACAAAAGGACAAAGAGAGCTCAAAACACTGTGTAGATGATTGGTATTTGGCACAATGGGAAATTTTAGAGAGACAAATGAGAGACTAAAATTGCTAATTTTCTGTCTTTGGAATTTTTAAGTTCCTACTCTAACCTGGGATTATGTAATTTGGCTTTGGCTGATTTCTTGCTCCAGTGCCTGGTCACTCATTGATGGGATGCCCTCTGCCTTGGCTTGTGATTCCTGAGTCTCTCCTTTGTTTACTAATTGCTTTGATTTGTTCATTCTCAACAAAGATAGATTTTTTTGAAGTAGGATCTCATTATATAGCTCAAAGTGGTCTCAAACTTTGCAATATGTCTGCCTCAGCTTCTTGAGTATTGGGACTACAGACATGTACCACCATTCCTGGTAAAAACAGGTTTTCTAGTGGCCTGTAATGTACTGAGGATACAATACTGAGGAAAACAATCAAGAACCCTCTGTCTTCGAGAAGCTCATTTTCCCCTGAGAAAGATAGAAAATGCAAATCAAAGAAATGCAGCATAATTTCATGAAGAATAAAAATCAGGAGGATAGAGATGATGGGAATGACTTTTTTTTTCTTTTGTGGTACTGGGGGATCGAACCCCGGACTTTCTGCTTGCATACTTTGCAAGTACTGTACCACTTAGCTGCACCCCCAGGCCATTTTTTTTTTTTTAACTTTTTGAGACAGGGTCTCACTAAATTACACAGACTGCCTCTGATCTTGAACTTGTGACCCTCCTGCCTCTGCCTCCTGAGTTGCTGGGATTACCAGTGTATGCCATCAAGAAGCCCGGTTGGGAATGATCTTTTATATAAAGTTTCAAAAAAAAAAAAAAAAAGTATCCAACAAGACGACATTTGAACTGAAGTACAAATGAAAGAGCCCCCAGCAGGGGTGAAGGAGTGCAGAGGCACTGAAATGAGAGCTAGCTAGCTTAGCTTCATTTACAGATTTCAATCCATCCATTGTGGAATGGCTTCTTGTTGTTAGGTGCTATCGAGTTGGGTTTTCAATGGCAGACTGGTTTTTAGGAGTGGGTTGCCACGTCCGTCTCCCAAGCCTGCAGCACCTGGTGCTCCCTGGTGGTCTCCCACCAGAGTACTAACCAGGCCCGACCCTGCTTAGTTTCGGAGATCTGACGGGATTGGATGCCACAGGGCTATGGCTTCAGGCAGTGGAATGGCTAGATTGAGCTAATTAACATGTACATTGTCTCACATACCTATTTTTATGTGGTGAGAACACTTAAAATTTACTCTCAACAATTTTCAAGAACATAATACATTGTGATTGGTTATAGTCACTATAGAATAGAGCTCTAGAACTTTTTCTTCCTATCTAACTAAAAGTTTTATCCTTTGATGACACCTTCCCACCCACTGCCTAGTCACTGATAAACACCATTCTACTCTCTACTTCTTGATTTTACATTCAACATGTAAGTGAGATCATGTAGAATTTGTCTTTCTGGGTCTGGATTATTTCACCTAACATAAAGATCTTCACTTTTATCCATGTTGCCACAAATGATTTTCATTCTTTTATAGCTGAATAGCATTCCACTGTGTATATGTACCACATTTTCTTTATCCATTCATCTGTTGATGAACATGTTGTTGTTGTTGTTTTTAGGTGCCATCGAGTCGGTATCCGACTCATAGCGAGCCTCATAGGGTTTTCAATGGCTGGCTGTTTCAGGATTGCCTTGGGAGTGGATTGACAGGCCCTTCTCCCATTTTTGCGGTGCTGGGAATTGAACTCAGGACCTCAGAGACTGCAGCACATCGCTCTTATCAACTGAGCTAAATCCCAGTCCCTGATGAACATATCAGAACATGTAGGTTGACTATCATGAATAATGCTGCAATGAATATGGGGGTGCAAGTATCTCATTCATCCATTAATTTAATTTTCTTTGGAAATAATAGGAATAATAGAATGTTGGGTCATATAGTTCTATTTTTAAATTTTTGAGGAAAATCCATACTATTTTTCCAAAAGGCTACAATAATTTATGTTAATATAAATTAAGAATTTAAATTGGGAACTTGATATTTCTTACCCAGTTTTGAATCAATAATATCTGGCACCCAGTGAAAATTCAATTTTTAATTATAGAATGAATGACTTAATGGTAGGAATTTGGTGACTTTGTATTATTACACTCTTTGAGATATTTTTCTCTATCAAATGTCTTCTTAAAACATTTTTAAAAAATCATGTGAAATTTAACCTTCAAGAGAAGTTCTAATAGATGCAATTTATCTTTTTACATAACCTTAAATGAGAAAAGGGGAGAATGGACCAGGTGATGTGGAAGGACATGATTTTAAGGGACAATTAGGGATGTCAGGGACTAACAATTTTGAAATTATTTAAGCTTGCATTTCTGGCGATTGTCTCAAGAACCATATAAGTTGATATTGTTATCTATCCCAATGATTTCAATAGCCTCTTCACTCATCTTCTCATTATCAGCTTTTTTCCATTCCATTTCAGTGTACACATCACCTCCTCAGACAAAACTCATTAAAAAATTGTGCCACTGTGAAGCTAGAAGACCTTGGTAGGCATCTTATTAGTTATAGAATTAAATAAAAACCTTTTAGTATGGCAGCAAATACAACATGTGTCTGCTTTTAAAAACGTTTTATTAATAATTTTTAATGTACAACTTAATGGGTCTCAGTATGATATTTCCATACATGCATTTCATTGTACATTTCTCAGGTTAATTCTCCCTCACCCTCTCATGACCCTCCTCCCCCATCCCCACCCTCCCCACTAATGCTCGCTTTTCCACTTACATGTCTTTTTTACTGTGAGTATATTTATATGTATATGTACATCCCAACTTTGACATAAGCAACATACAAAAAATTTTTTCTCCCATTACCCTTTCTTCTTGTTCCTTCTACCTTCTCTTTAGTCCATTATCTTTCCCTACTTAGGTTCTATCTGCTTTCATTATCTATGTATTTTAATAAAGCATATTTGTTGAAGTCTAACACCATGTATGAGAGAAAATATACAATGTTTATCTTTCTGGGTCTGGCTTAATTGGACAGTTCCATCTATTTTCCAGCAAATGCCATAATTTTGTTCTTTTTTATTGCTGAATAAAACACCATGGTGTATATATATCACAATTCCTTATGCACTCATCTATTAATGGACACCTAGGTTGATTCCATATCTTGGCTATTATGAATAATGACACAATAAACATGGATGAGCAGGTATCTCTATGGTACATTGACTTATGTTTGTTTGGCTACATAACCAGAAGTAGGATAGCTGGGTCATATGGCAATTCTATTTTTAGTTTTTTGATACTGATTTCCATAGTGGCTGCACCAACCAACATTCTTACCAGCAGTGTATAAGGGTTCCTTCCTCCCTGGGTCCTTACCAGCATTTGTTGATATTTGTTTTGTTGATGGTAGCCATTCTGATTGGAGCGAGATGGTATTTAAGTATAGTTTTGATTTGCATTTCCCTGATGGCTAAGGATGTTGAACATTTTTTCATATGATTTTTGGTCATTTGTTTTTCTTCTATTGAGAAGTCTCTGTTCAATTCTTTGGCCATTGTTTAATTGCATACTTTGCTTTTTTGGTGTTTATTTTTTGGTGCCCTTTATATATTCTAGATATTAATCCCCTCTCTGATGTATAGATGGCAAAGATTTTCTCTCATTCTGTGTGCTGTCTTTTCACTCTGATGATTGTGTTCTTTTTGTGCAAAAGCTTTTTAATTTCATGCACTCCTATTTGTCAGTTGATGCTATTGTCTCCTGTGCTTTTGAAGTCCTATTCAGAAAGTCTTTGCCTATGCATATGTCTTAAAGTGTTTCCCCTATGCTTTCCTCTGGCAGTTGCAAAGTTTCAGATTTTACATTAAGGTCTTTGATACATTTTTGAACTGATTTTTGTACAAGGTGAGAGAGAGGGATCTAATTGTAGCCTTTTGCATGAGAATATCCAGTTCTCCCAGGACCATTTGTTGAAAAGGGTATTTTTTCCAACTTATGTTTTTGACACCTTTGTCAAATATCACATATCTGTAGCTGCATAGTTTTTTTTCATGGCAGATATTGTTCTGAGTGCTTTATATGTCTTAGATCATGACATCCTCACAGCAACTGTGAGGGTTAGTACCTATTTGTGTCCTGCTTTTGTAATTGAGAAGACAGAGGCACAGGCAGGTTAAGACATTTGCTCGAAATTACACAACTAACAAATGGCAGATACATACTCAGATAGTCTAACTCTAGAGCCCAAGCCTTAACCATTAGGAGGTACTACAATAGGTGTGCCTGCAGCCGTACCACTATGGCATCCAATCCTGTCATATCTCAGAAGCTAAGCAGGGTCAGGCCAGGTTAGTACTTGGATGAGAGGCTACCTGGGAACACCAGGTGCTGTACGCTTGGGAGAAGGAACCAGATTTTTTTCTGTTATGTTCCATTGGTCTATATGTCTGTTCTTGTGCCAGTACCATGCAGTTTTTGTTACTATGGCTCTGTAGTATAATTTGAAATCAGGAATTCTGATGCTCCCTGCATTGTTCTTTCTGCTCAGGATGGCTTTAGTGATTCAGAGTCTTTTGTGCTTCCAAATGAGTTTTTGGATTATTTTCCTCTATTTCTGTTGTTGAAGTCAATTTGTAAGTATTTTATTAGGGGATTTTTGCATATAAGTTCATTAAGGATATTTGTCTGCAGTTTTCCTTTTTTGGTGTATTCTCTGTATCAGGGTAATACTTCATAGAATGGCTTCATAGATTGTATCAGGGTAATACTTCATAGAATGGCTTCATAGAATGAGTGTGGTAGTGTTCCTTCCATTTGTATTCTGTGGAATAATTTGAGGAGCATTGGTGTTAATTATTCCTTAAAGGAGCTTATAGAATTCTGTGGTGATTCCATCTGATCTTCGGCTTTTCTTTGTTGGGAGACTCTTTACTAATGCTTCAATCTTGCTACTCATTGTAAATCTATTTAAGTTGTTTATATCCTCTTTACTTAGTTTTTGCAGGTCATTTGTTTCTAGAAATTTATCCATTTCATCTAAGTTTTCCAGTATTTTGGAATATAATTTTTCAAAGTATTCCCTAATGATTCTCTGGATTTCATTGGAATCTGTTGTAATGTTCCCCTTTTTATCTCTAATTTTCTTGATTTGAATCTTCTCTCTCTTTCCTTTGGTTAATTTGGCTAAGGGTTTGTCAATCTTGTTTATCTTTTCAAAGAACCAGCTCTGTCTCATTGATTCTTTTCATGTTCTGTTAGTCTCTATTTCATTAATTTCTGCTCTAATCTTTATTATTTCTTTCCATATACTGCATCTTCATATTTAATGCAGCACTCTTCACAATAGCAAGGATATAGAGCCAACCAGGATGCCCATCAATAGAAGAATGGATTTAAAAGTTGTGATACGTATACACTGTAGAATATTATTCAGCAATAAAAAGTAAAATAATGTCATTTGCAACAAAATGGATGGAACTAAAGAATATCATTTTAAGTGAGCAAACAGACTCAAAAAGAGAAATACTTTATATTCTCACTCATATTTGGGAGATGAATCTTACTTAAAGGAAGAAAAAACCTATACAAAGCAAAGGTTATGGAAGGTGGAAAAAGGAGGAGAAACAATGTAAAGGAATAAAGGGGAAGAGGACAATCTCAATGTGAATGATGCAACTTCATGAGTACATGGAAAAAATAGGAGGACATAACCCATATATGCATATGAATTTTACTACATGTTGGCCAAAAGGTTTCATAAACTTTGTAAGTTGATGAAAGTGTAAATAAAAGTGATGTAATAGTTGCATAATGGAAAAAGTAAATGTTGCATTACTCTGTACCCTACTAATATTTATCAATAAAGGAAAAAAGAAGAAAAAGAAATGATTACACAATAAAGAAAATGATATATAGACAGAATTAGGTAAACACAAGCAGAGCAGTAAGAATTAATATGGCTAAAAGACTTAAAGCATAGTAAATAGAAAAAGAGTGATATGGAAAAGGCAGGGAGGTTGAAAAGATAGAAAAAAACTAAAGAAGAAAAAGATAGAGATTATATTAGAAAAAAAGAGAATTGAGGAAATGAAAATTAACAATGAAGAGAAGATAAATAGAAAACAATAAGAAAAAAAAAGAGGCAGACACCAAGTTGTTCCCCTAAAACTCCAGTATCTCTGGGAGCTGAGGCAAAAGGATCTTGAGCCCTAGGCCAGAGGCAGCCTGTGTAGTTCAGTGTGACCCTGTCTCCAAGCAAAAATATGAACAAGGCTGGGGATATTACACCATGGCACTGCAATTACTCCTGTACCACAGGAAGGAAAAAAATATTAAACAAAAACAAACACACACACACACACACACACACACACACACACACACACACTTCAACTGATGTTGGAGTCTGTTAGGTGGAGGTGGTAGTCAGTTAAGGATGAAGTCTTTTTATCTGGCTCCAGCTCAGAGTTGATAGTCTCCATAGTTCCCCTCTTGAGATTGAATCATCTCTTCTCCCAAGTGGGTGAGGCTTGCTTCTGACCAACTTTCCCAAGCCTCTTGCTGGCTGAACCTCTCAGCTAGAGTCCTATCTCACCACTAATTACAGCTGCTTGCTGCAAGTGTGTAGCATGCTGGGGCTATGGCAGGTCACCCCCAGGCTCTCCATGGGTGATCATTCTGTTTTCATGCCCCCTTGTAGCTCAATCTCACACAATAGTTTCTCTCTCAAGATGGCACCAGTTAAGAGCCCTCTGAGACATGGAGTGTGGGAAAGAGAGTCACTTCTCCAATGTTGAACCCCTCAGTCAGGGAGAGCCACTGTCTTAGCAAGTCCCTGGAAGAGTTCAAGGGCTTCAAGGACTATGGGCTTATCCCATGGGACTGCAAGTCTGACGGCCAGGGCTGTCTGGCTTTCCTCTTTGGATGAGGGCTCTGCTTCCCCTTCTGCACTGGAAGCCACGGCTGGAGATGTGTCCTGATAAGTCATTCTTGCTGTTCAGCTCCTTCTGCTCTCTGGGACCAACCAACAGTCTCCTTTGTGGTTTCTGTGCTTTTCCAGATCTTCTATGGAAAACACTCCATTCCTTCCTATTCTAAGTCATTTGTTTTACCATGTCAAGCAGAGGCTGCCTTCAACCTGCCTTCTTAAACTGGAAGTCATGTGGCTACTTTTCAAACCTTAATGAAGAAGACATTGTTTCAAACCACTCACTTCCTTCCCACTCTTCTCCTCCATCCTCATTGTTCTGGGAAGCATAGCTCTTCCTTTATAGCACAATTTCATTGCTATTGTGGAAAATTATTTCAAGTTTTTTTGGTGTAAGGATAGGGGCAAGCAAATAAAATCCTGAAAATGACTATTGTTTTTATATGTTTAGACTCTCTAGTAGGGCTGGGCACTAGCTAGCCATTCATTAAAAGGTTAATAACAATGTTGTAATGGTTATGAACCCCTTTAATATGATGGAGACAATAAATTACTCTTCCAGGAATCCCTTGTCATCTCTGAAATATGTCCATAACCTGTGATTAGTTAATGAGTGTTTACTGATTACTAAGATCTCATAAACAAATAGCTTTTCTTCTTACTCCTTGATTTGCAAACATAGTACATGATAAGTCACTATTCCCAGATAAGTACCAGAGAAAGTAGGGAAAACAATGTGAAGGAGCGGACATGAGTGAAATAAAACCAGAGGACTTTTAGAGATCGTTTGATTCCAGACTGTCTAGTCCAAACACTACTTGAGTGAAGAACTCCCTCTGCAATGTATCTACCAGGTGTGCTGCAGAAGGCCCTTTGTCATCCAGAGTTGAAATTTCCCAGAAGTAAAGGTCTAGCTCCTCTCCTGAATGATATGTCTATTTCTTCAGGAGATTCGTTACATCTTTCTCCACCTCCTGGTCCCATGGTTCTCCTCCCATCCTTGTGCCAATCATCAAGCCTCACAAAACCTGAGCCCCTCAACTCCCTCGCTCTTCCTGTGAAACTCTTGTCAATTTTCTCTTTAAAATATGGTGTTCATAGTAAGAAAAATGTAAATGAAAATAGAAGGCTTTTTAACTGATTAAACTGGCAAATTGTTTTTAAAAAACTCTCTCTCTGAACTTAGGAGCGTAAGGTGAGATATTAAAAGTACAAGCATGATCAATTATTTTTGAAAGCAATTTGTGTCTCAAAAGCATTAAAAATATTATTAGTATTTGACCTAGTAAATTTTCTTACAGAAATCTATCTTTAAGAAGTAGTGATTGTGAGTTCAATTATTTTTGTATAACATTATTTGTACAGCATTATTACATTGTATATGTTGTATAGCATTATTTGTACAGTATTATACAAGATTATTTTATTTAAAAAGTCATATAAAACAGTTTATTAAGGTATAAGTAGCATAAAATAAACTGCACATGTTAAAGGGCACAATTTGATAATTTTTGGGTTTTGTTGTGATGATTTTATGGATATGCTTTTAATGTATTTAATAAATCTTTCCCCAATCCAACATCACAAAATATTTTTTCCTTGTTTTTTAGAGCTTTTATAGTTTTAGGTTTTACGTTCAGGATTATAATCAACTTTTAGTTAATTTTTGTATATGTTTCAAAGTATGGCTAGAGATGAACTTGAAAATTTTTTCTTTGTATATGGATACTAAATTGGTCCAACAACTTGTTGAAAACTCTATCTTTTCTGCATTAATTTTTTTGTACTTTTCTTGGAGATTAATTGAGCACATGCATGTGAATCTATTTCTGCACTTTCCATCCTATTCAATTTATCTTTTCCATTAGTTTATTTGAAAACATAGTTTTTTTTAAGTATAGCATAGTATATATTGGTTGAAAAATGGGAAATACAATCAAGAAAATCAGACAAAAATCACCTAAAACTCAACAACCTAGACATAAGTGTGGCCACTAATTTGACAATGTTTTTCCAGTCTTTTTTTTTTTCTAGGCATGGTTTTCATCTGGTTTTGGAAGTAGTCTTGAATTCCTTAAGATATTATATGCTAGTAACCCACCATACTTCCCTCCCTTCCTGTATTAGTCAGCTGTTGTCACTGTAACAGAAAGAAAGAAAGAAAGAAAGAAAGAAAGAAAGAAAGAAAGAAAGAAAGACAAACAAGCTTATGGAGGAAAAGGTTTATTGGAAGATCACAGTTAGAGGATCAGTCCATAATGGTGCTTCAGGTGTGACAGTAGCAGGAGACAGGGCCTGTGTCAGATGACCTCATGACATCACAGGAGAGACAGAGCAACATGAGCTGTGGGTTTGGGGTAAAAACCTACAAAGGCCCACCCCCAGGAAGCTACTTCCACAAAACAAGAATCTCACCTCCAAAAGTTTCATGACATCTGAGGACAGTGCTACCAACTGGCAACCCAGTGTTAAAGCACAAGAACTTTGGGGGACATTTTATATTTAAACTATGATCTTTCCCTTCCTCTCTTCCTTCCTTCTTTCCTTCCTTCCCTCCTTCCTTCCTTCCTTTCTTCCTTCCTTTCTTCCTTCCTTCCTCCCTTCCTTTTTTCCTTCCCTCTTTCCTTCCTTTTCTTAATTCCTTCCTTCCATAATGGATTAATAATTTGGCCAAAAAATTAATAATCTCTTTTCTCCTCTCTTGTCCTTTTTCTTCTCTCTTTTCTTCTTTTTCCTCTCACTTTTTCTCTTCTTCAGGGATAATAGACCAATTATAGCTGGTTTGTGTCCATGAGTGTGTGTGTGTATGTGTGTACTGATCTGCATATCTCATGGCTAGGATTCATATAGGTGAAACTGGGAGACTGGTTACATTCAGGGGTATGATTATATATTTATATAAATGAATATAATGAGGTTAAATATAAGCCAGATTTCTTACTACCAGAGAAAGCAGTTGCATATTATATGGAAAGTGTGCAGAGATGTGTGTGAAAGGATATTGAAACTGGAAGTTTTAAATATATACATATATATATATATATATGTATATTGTTATTGTTAGGTGCTGTCAAGTTGGGTCTGACTCATAGCAACTCTATGTACATCAGAATGAAATACTCCCTGGCACTGTGCCATGCCCAGCACTATTTTCAGTACTTCTCTGCTATTCATAGTGTTTTTAATGACTGATTGTTTTGAGAGTGGGTTGGTCCTTCTCCCAGGTCCTTCTCCCAATGTTATGTATATATATATAATGTATGTATATTATGTATATATATATAAATGTTATGTATATATATAAATATATATAAATGCATATATGTGGATATATTTGTAAAATTTATTTCTTAATCCACATATAATTAACATATTGCTTTCTTTAATTATTTGAGAGTAAGCTGCAGACAAGATACTTAATTACACCTGCTATTCCATTGTGTGGGCTGGGATTTAGCTCAGTTGGTAGAGCACTGCACTACAGTCTCTGAGGTCCTGAGTTCAATTCCCAGCACTGCAAAAATGGGAGAAGGGGCTGACAATCCACTCCCAAGGCAATCCCGAAAACCATCTGCCATTGAAAACCCTGTGAGGGTCGCTATGAGTCGGACACGACTCAATAGCACTTAACAACAACAACATTCCATTGTGTAGTAAAAAAAAATTATGACACTTTTCCTACATAAAAATTACTATCAAGACCATAACTATAAAAATTAAGAAATTAACAATGATGAAATATTTCATACACACACACACACACACACACACACACACACACACACACAGAGGCTACTGAGACAGACTAGAAGCGATGACATCCCAACAGCAATGAATACATCTAGCTTCCAGATCTTGGTTTCTGAATACCATTTTCTACTAAAAGGATTTAGGAATGCTGATAGAAATGTGTGATTCTAAGGCTAGGCCAGGGAAATACTAATGGAATTGTAATGTTTTCTTGTTCTACAAAGTAAGGTAATGCAGAAAGAATCATGGGGTACATGTCAAAAGGACACATGAGCTGAGTTGAAGGGATTCCTACTTGTCAGCCTGGGAAAATTTGAGAATCAGAATAAATAATTTTACAAAATTACCCATTATAAATAAGGAATCCAGAAATCCATCCACATTAAATATTTGGCAGAGAAGGAAAAGCTTACATAGACATAATTTGAAATATTTGCTTACAAAATATTTATTGATTACTTGAGTAAGAAGTACAAATATGTAGAATTACTATGCATAATTATACTATTATATGTAATTTACAGTAGAAAACTTAGCAGGCATCATCTTACCAAGGGATAGAAGTTAAATTGTCAGGAATGGGATAAGTAAATGTCATGTGCCTTCTGATATGGCTCACTGAGACAAAAGCACAGCATCATTTTTGTACTATTGCTACCCAAAATGCATAGGTCATAGTGAAACATGAGGAAAAATTCAATTAAGAGGCCTCCTACAAAGTAACCAGCCTGAGCTCTTAAAAATAATCTAGATCATGAAAGACGAAGAAGGTACTAGTGGCAGTGAGGAGCAAAATCAGAGTCACCACTATAGTGCCTTGACTGGGAGGCATCTGTGGTGATGGCTAATAGACCTGAAATTTTCCCCAAAATGTGAACTAACAAGTACGTCTGCTATAGTGTCATGAAAAAGGGCATGAGATTCTTGAGTCAGAGATCGAGAACAGTTTATTATCCTCAGTGACAGCAGTAGTAAGAGTATTAGCATTTGCACCTGTTCCCAAGATTCCAAATCCTACACGATAAAACAATGAGGGCCTGGTGATGCCTGAACATGTGGTGGATTCCTGAGCTAAATCCCAATATTTTATAATGGTTTTAAGAAAACCTTTCAAGTTCTGCCCTAGAAGGAGGCATTATCTTTATTATTAAACAAAAAATCCCTCTCTTTTGGAAGAACACATTATCTCCATTTTCCAAGGTAGTTTGCTGTACAAACACTCTTAAGAAGATAGACAGGGAATCAAGGCTATCAGTGTTTCTGCTTAGAAGATGAGTAGAAACTGAGACATCCATGGATAATTGTCTCGGTACACCATCCATCCCTTGCTCCTATGCCATTTTCACCTGAGACAAATTTTTCTATGCCTATGCCACACTGTCAGACAATCATATTAATTGACCTGACCAACAGGAGCTGGAACCTAATCTATTTAATTTGTCTCATATAGCACTTAATTAAGGCTCCCATCCACAGGACTCCAAGCAGCAGGAGTTCTGCAACATTGACTTCAAACCCATTTCTCTTTCTGCTCAAGTTTCCTGGTCTGAGCTGCACAAATGTCATAAACCACCAGAATCTACCTTATAATGTCCAGTGGCTTTCTCTTTAGGTTTCTGTGTTTGCCTTTCCACCAGGTGCACAGCATTAACACAAATTCAAAAGGATGCATTAGCAATTGTCTAGACTCCACCTTGGTCTGTAAGGGGAAAATGCATTATTAATACCCAAACAGGCCAATGGGTTACGGCCGTCCTGAATGCCTTTGAGGACCAAGGTAGTGTCTTAAATGACTTCACTTAAAGGAAAGGGTAAATCTTGCAACATCTTTTCTAGGTGACTCCTATGGTAGGGAAAACTGTATATAGGGTGTGCATAAGTAAAGAGTCACTTCTCTCTCTAGGAAGCTTCTCCAAGTAACCAGGGTAATCCTCTTTTCTAAAGTCATCTCCTCAGTGGTCAGAGAGTTCCATGATCTGCTGCTGGTGTTTGTTTCAACACTTGTAGTGTTTTGTTTTTTTATGTTAGACAGGGTCTCACTGCAGCCCTAACTGACCTGGAACTCACTATATAGCCCAGGATGTCCTCAAATGCAGATCAGTCCTCCTGCTTTAGCCTTCCATGTGCTGGGATTACAGGTGTGCACCACCGTGCCTGGCTAAGCCCTCTATTAAGTTGCAGCTCAAAATGTTTTGGGGAGGGAGCCATGTTAATACCTGACTCCCACTCAAAAAGTACAGTCTTGGGGATGCTCAGAGTATCTCTAGAAAATCGAGGGTTGTTGACAATTATTGGGGCCCTCAGGGGAACCTTCTTATTGAGGAGTGGGGCAGGGATACAAATGACAGTGCTTCCAGTGTAGTCTTCTGGCTAGCAGCTTGGTAAGCCTTAGGGTTCTGAGTTAAATTAGAATGATTGGGGATAGTCTTTGTTTTTGGAAAGACTGCCTATGGGGTGGAGCTGGGGTTAGGGTTAGTTGGTAGAGTGCTGCTCTGCACTCTCGTAGGCCCTGGGTTCAATCCTGAGCACTACAAAACTGGAGAAAGATGTGGCAATCCACTCTGAAAGCAATCCTAAAACAGTCAGCCATTGAAAACCCTATAAGGGTGGCTATGAGTTGGACACAATTTGACAGTGCCTAACAACAACAACAACAGCCTATTGGGTGACCAGTCCAACTTGTCCTGTTTTTTTTTTTTTTTTTTTTTTTTTGCCTCTAGTTGAGTGGTATTTTTTTTCCCCAAAGGACAACTAAGAAGGGGAATGAAGAAGACACCCAGAGTTGTCAACAGTGTTTTCTGTAGGAAGTATAGGCTGTCCCTTACTGCTTGTTGTTTCCAACAGACTTCTTGGTAAGGTTAAGGGGGCTGATTATCAATTGTGGCTAGAGCAGTCTGACAAGTAATGACAGAACCATAGTTGGTTATATATAAGGTGCCTGCAATGATATGGGAGAGAGGCATCAAGGCATTTTCCACGGAGAGGGAGACTCCCGGAGCGAGTCTAGAAAATAAAGTATTATTAATGTCTCCCTCCTTTCTGTGTCTGTTTCAGGGTCTAAAATGTTCCTGCCTTGGGCACCAGAATTACTGCTCCCTTTCACTTCTCCAAAATGGGTGTGTTCATAACCTCATCTTTTTTCCAATCACCCTCTGTTCACACCAAGACTTTTTTTTTCCCCAGAAGGTCAGGTGCAGGAGGGACAAGCACATATTAATAAAGCCTACATAGATCCCTTACGTCCCCCTCTTGGGCCTGCACAGGTTACTGTGGGAGGACCCAGTGAGCAGTGTACTCAGCCAAGTGTTCATTACCCTTATGATCTAGGACCATATCAATCTAACAAGCTAGGCTACCGTAACCTGGAGGGTGAACAAACCCAGCTGGCCTAATGTTGCCATTAAAGGAAAAAATGACATATCATGCCCAAGAATGAACAGGGAAAAATCCTAAATCTTCAAAATACTTCTGGATAATCTTCCATTTCTTTCATCCAGAACATTACTCAGGAAGGAACTAAGAGATGATCTCTTTCTGGAGAGAGCTACATTAAATGAGCAAACTACTTTACTAAGTTATGTGGACCAGGAGGAGGTAAGGGAGATAAACATTTTCATTAATCTTTTTATTTTGAGGTAGTTGTAGCTGCCCATGTAGTTGATAAAAATAATACAAAGAAATCTCATTTACCCATTACCCAGTTTTCCCCAATGCTATTATTTTGTGCAATTATAGTATAGTATTCCAACAATATCCTGTGCATACAGTTAAGCTACAGAACATTTCCATAAGCCAAAAATTCCTCATGATGCCATTTTATAGCCACACCCTCTTCTTTCCTACCACATTCCCTCCTTAAACTCCCAGTAATCACTCATCTCTTTTCCATTTAATAATTTTGTCTTTGAAAGATGTTACATAAATAGAATCATAAAGTATGTTTGGAAATCATCCTTTCTTTCACACTAAGTATAATATTAGTTTTCTCTATTCTAATGCTCCTGAACATTTTTGTGGTGCCACATTTTCTTAAGAGCTTATTACACATTAATATGTTCATGTGGTATTTTTCTTCTTTAGGCTATTAACATGGGTTGCAATGGTTGATTTTCAAATATTGAATAAGACTTGCATCTTTGGTCATGCTGTATAACAATTTTTGTATGTTGCTGAATTGTATTTGCTATTGTTTTGTTAAGGACTTTTTGCAACTTCATCTCATTATAGCTTGTAAGGCTGGAAGATAAGATTCTTGGCCTTTGTTCATGTGGGTCTGGGTATGAGTGGGGGCCAGTTTTTACCATGATGTGGGGCTGAAGTGGTTATTTGATAAAAGTTTCTTTCCTTCCCTCTTTCTTTCTCTCTCTCTCTCCCTTTCTTTCTTTCTAACTTTCTTTCTCTTTTCTTTTTCCTTCCTTCCTTCCTTGCTTTTCTTTTTCTCTTTCCTCTTTCTTCTTTCTTTCTTTCTTTCTTTCTTTCTTTCTTTCTTTCTTTCCCTCCTCCTCCTCCTTCCCTCCTTCCCTTCTTCCCCTCTCTCTTTCTTTCTTTCTTTCCTTCTTTCTTTCTTTCTTTCTTTCATCTTTCTAGGCTGTGTTTTTCCTGGTCCTTGGCTATAAAGATATAAAGTTTGTTAGGGCTTTTTTCACTGTGTGTGTACCTGTGTCTGTTGGCATTTCTGAATTACTGGCTGTGTTAGTGTCCTAACAGTGTAACAAAATACCTGGGATAAGCTTGGTGGCACACACCTGTCATCCCAGCAACTTGGGAAGCAGAGGCAGGAAGATCGTGAGTTTGAGGCCAGAGGCAGTCTGTGCTTAGTGAGGTTCTGACTCCAAACAAAAAAAAAGTTGGCTAGGGTGCAGTTGAGTGTGTATGAGGCTCTGGGTTCAATTCCCAAGTATTGGGGGAAAAAAAAAACAGAAAAAGGAAAGAAAAGAAAAAATAAATACCAAGATAGACCAGTTATAAAGGAGAAAGACTTACTTTGGCTTATGGTTCCAGAGGTTTCAGTCTGTGATTGGCTGCCCTGCCACTTTTGGGCTTGTGATGAGACAGAACCCTATGATGGAAACATATAGCAGAGGAAGCCTGTTTGCTTCACAGCTGCCAGGAAGCAAAGAGAGTTACAGGAAAGAGGTGGGGACCCAATACCCCCTTCTAAGGCATGCCCCTAATATTCTAACTTCCTCCCATTCTGCTACACCTGTTAAAGGTTCCACTGCCTCCCAATAGCACTGTGGACTAGGGACTAAACCTTTAACACATTGGCCTTTGGGAGGCATTCTAGATCCAAACTACAGCATTGGCGTCTTCAGCATCAAGTGTGGGATAACGAAACAAAAATAAGCCCCAGGAACTCACCATCATGTGGTCGCTTGGGTTCTGAGCTTTCTACTTGATCTATCTTTTTCTGTCACTCTTTCACAGTTTTGTGTTGTTTTATCTATAAATCCAGGAGTTTTAGTTGTGTGTAGCAGGAGAAATGGGGAAATTTATGTCTACTCCATATTCCTGCAGGAAGAAAGAATCTTTTTTTTTTTTTTTTGTAAATTTTTCAGGAAGCTGTTCCAGTAGTCACTAAATCTGATGCTTGTTGATGGTAATGTGTGGAAGGTTAATCAATACCTGGACTATTAGCCCATTGTTGAGTAGTTTGTATGATAAAAGATACACCATTGTCAGACTACAGATGATTCAGCAAGCTAAACATATGACACAGATTACTTCCTAGGTTACACTCAAAGGTTGCTCCCTTGAAGATTTCTTTGACTGTCAGAGGGATTAAGTACTGTGAATCTACTTAGATAGTCCCACTTTTTTTGTTGAGCAGAAGAGGGTGGATGTTTGCAGAATTATGATAACATTGCAGTCAGGTCTATAGAAACTCAGGTGTCTAACTATCCAATTGTGGCAGATAGTCTCCAAGGTGTCCTGCCCATCCCATGATCTATACCTCCTGGCCATTAGAAACTGCCTGAGAACAGACTCTGGGGACTAAGGGCAGTCTTTTGCTGACATCTCCAGAAAGAAATTGAGGACTCAGCCCTATAACTGCAAAGAAATGAATTCTGTCAATAATCCGAGGGAGCTTGGAAGTTTTCCCCAGTAGAGCCTACAGGTGAGAATGCAGCCTAGCTGACATGGTCATTGCAGCCTTGTGAGACTCTGAGCAGAGAGTCCAGTAAAGCCATGCCTGGGCTTCTGACCTACAGAAACTGTACAATATGTGTGCTGTTTCAAGCATGAAGTTTGTGGCAATCTGTTACACAGAAATAGATAATGCATACACCAACTATGATAGTTAATCTTGATTGTGAACTTGATTGGATTGAAAGCCTAGGAGATTAGTAAAGCACACTCCTACATGTGTCTGTGAGGGTATTTCCAGAACTGATTAGATTATGAGGGCTCTGTTCTCATCAGTGATTTAATCCATAGTATATTGAAAATGTGAATGGACTATTGGAAGGTCAGAAGTGGTTGGAGAACATAGGTTACTCCTTCTTGCTACTGCTCTGCTGTGTCCTGTGCTCGGTGATGTGAGCTGCTCTGCCTCACCTCCAACAAGATGGGCTGAGCAAAACAGTCTTTCCCCTTTTTCAATTGTTTATGTCAGGCATTCTGTCACAGTGATAAGAAAGCTGACTTACATGACAAGCAGCAGGACATTATCTTTGTGGTGAAAGCTTTGAACATCAGAAGGCAAAGGTCAGTAAATTCTGACCCCACACTGGTGACAAATGATGGACGAGTTTATGTTCCACAGTGAAGTAAAGCAGACATACATTTGGAGACAACTGTGGCATGCTAGGTAAGCTCTGGGTCTTGGTATCCTCCTCCGAAAATGGAGATGATAATATCTCCATTTTCTTACACAGGTGTAAGAATGAACTATGATAATGCAGGTAAAAAATATTTAACATAGGGCTGGGAACTTTCAGTGGTGTGCAGGACAGGGACTTTAGCTCTTACCTTTTTATTTCAATGAGGTCACGTTCCTATGTATATCCACAAACTATAATGGCAATTGATTCGCAGGTGCCCCCCTCCTCCATGATCTTTCAACCATTTCCCCTGGATCAAAGCATTGCTTGATTCAGTTCTTTCTCAGTTCTCACGGGAGCAAAGCAACATCTTTTGTTTTCCTATAACTACCCCTGGTAGAAACAACAACAACAACAAAAGTCTGCCAAAATCTTTTTCCCCACGAACTCGTCCCTGGGCTTCTCCGCAGAAACAACCATATTTCTGGTTAGTGTTTCAATGAAGTGTTCTTTAAGCCAACTGAATACTGCCCCCAAAGAGTAGGTTCTTGAATCCTATATTCGTTTCCCTGGAAAAAGTGGGGAGAGTGAAGCTCCGAGGCGTGGCCTGAACACCCGTTGGAGGCGTGGGCAGCCAGGATCCCCAGGCTCTTCCACTTGGAAATGCAGCAGGCTTAAGCTAGCGTCCACGGGGCCTTTTTCATCCCCCTCCAAAAGAAAGAAACCATCCTGTTAAACCGCACCAACCCAACTGCCTAGAAGGATGGGTATAACAAGGGCCAAGGAAGGGCAGGCTCGGGGGGCTAGCAAATTCTCTTGGCCCCCGCGCCGCCGCGTAGTGCCACATCAGCGACCGCGAGGCACTTCCAGGTTCCTTTGGAGGATGCAGCTAGCTGGCCGGGCGGGCGGGGGCGGGCCAGGGCCCAGGAGAGTGGCGGGTAGCTTCACCAATCAGCGGCAAGCGAGGAGCCATGCCCACCAATGAGCTGAGGCTTCAGCCAGCCAAAGTAGGCTTGAGCCCCGCGGGGAACCAGATGAAGCACATCTGGACAGCTGTGCTAAGAAATTGTGCGGCCCCTTCGCCAGCCCGACGTCAGCTAGGCACGTCCCCCACGTCGTCTGCCACTAGCCACTTATTATTTATTCATTTTTCCCGCAAGAAGCAACGAGGAACCTAAGCTTAAAACTTTTTCTCCCCCTAATGCAAGACGAGGACAGATCCCACCCAACACATAGTTTAATTTTCATGGGGCTCTGGGATCAAAAGAACAGAAACAGCAACAGAAGCCCAGCCGCTGTCTGATCTTAACTGGCACAGTGGGAAAAATAAAGTATTGAGTAAACAGACCAAGGTGGGTAAGTTTTGGACACGTCCTGGATATCACGTCTCTCTCTAGCCTGTCATTTTGCTGTTCTCGCCAGCCTCTCTTCATCAAAAGGAGAAAAATATTGTTTCTGGCACAAACTGCACAGACACTCTTCCTTCCTTCTCTTCTATTTTGTCAACATTTTAATTTTTTTTTTTTTTTTTTTTTTTTTTTTTTTTTTTTTTTTTTTTTTTTTTTTTTTTTTTTTTTTTTTGCTTTTCTATTTAAAAATTGGGAGGGGGATATGCTATTATAAAATTTCCTGGGAACAAGAATTTGGCTGGTATTTTGTTATAAGCCTCTCTTAACTCCAAAGTTGAATGTAATGACAAATTAATTTTTTTTCTATTTTCTGTGAGAACACTATATTTATACAGACTGAAATCTTTGTCTTCCATTCTCTGTTTTGTTAGAAGATTGAGAAAATCAATGTATTCAGAATGAATGCAACTTTTGCTTCATTTAGTAGGATGTTTAATATTAAATTATTTGAAATCTGAATTATATAGGGAGTTGATGGATCTTTCACTTAAATTTAAATGTAGTTTTAATCCAAATGTGTCTTTTCTATATTCTCCTATCTATAGTGGGGGACTCAAATCCCTTAATGATTGTTAAAAAAAAATTAACCATGTGACAGGCCACTTTATGTATCCATAATCTTTTATTGTCTATTTGACCCATAATTCTATCAAAATAATAATCAGAATGATTGTTATATGTGCATGTGTACGGATAGTTCTAGTTTATATTTCAAGATTTAGAAATGGAATGATGGAAAATGTTGAGCTAGACGAGTGGTCCAAGGTGCATTCCATCTGAGACATCTGTAATTCCCTCTGTTTGAGGCAGTGTTTTGAATTTGAGGGTTTTGTCATATGTTATTTTACTGTCATGGGAGATCTGTCCAGAACTAGTCTTTAATTTCTGGCTCAGGGAGCAGTAGGTGAGAATTTGGTGCAAAAATTTTAAGTTGCAGAGTGTGTTTTTGATTCAGAAATGTAATGGGATACAAATATGTTTCAGAGATGCAGAGCTAGAAGGAACATTGTTGCAGAGAAGTAATATAAAAAGCTAGGTGGTCAGGTTCAATTCAAAACCCCACAGTGTGACCTTGGGTAAATTACTTAACCCATCTAGGTCTCAGTTTCCTCTTGGATATTGTGCTAATTATAAATAATAGCACCTATCTCATGGAGTTATTCAGAAAACTGAGTTAGAATATGTCAATCTCTTAGAACAGTGTGGCACATAGGAAATATTTGCTATTTACTCTTTTTTTTTTTATTGCCTTCTCAGCTTCCCCTTCTAGAAATCAGTTTTCCCAGTCACCATTCTGACCTTTGCTTTAAAAACTGGTGCTTACCTAGTGCTAAGCACTTACTGGGAGAAGAACTTGATAGCCTACTCCCCAAAATCAATCCACCATTGAAACGCTATGAATAGCAGAGAAACACTGACAATAGCATTTTACCTGTTGTATGTAGGGCTGCTATGAGTTGGACACTGACTCAAAAGCACCTAACAAGAACAACGAGCACTTGCTAGTCAGGTACAATGTTAGACGTAAAAGAGAGAGAGTCTTGAATGGGGAGTGAAGAAGAGCCCTAGATCTAGAAGGTTCAGGTACAATGTTAGACGTAAAAGAGAGAGAGTCTTGAATGGGGAGTGAAGAGCCCTAGACCTAGAAGGTTCTGGGAGTGCTGATGATAGAAAAAGGCCAACTTATTGTACGATAGCCTGCAGCCGTACCATTGTGGCATCTGATTCTGTCAGATATCAGAAGCTAAGCAGTGTTGTGCCTGGTTAGTACTTGGATGGGAGACTGTCTGGGATCACCAGGTGCTGTGGGCTTGGGAGAAGGACCAGCAACCCACTCTCAAAAGACAATCGGCCATTGAAAACCCTGTGAATAGCAGAGAAGCACTGACAAGTGTTTTATTCTGTTGTACACGGGTTGCTATGAGTTGGACACCAACTCAACAGCAGCTAACAACAACAACAACATCGAATGATGGCTTCATGGAAGGGCTGACATTTCTGGGAAAGGATTTTGCTGCTTTTGGTTGGAAATGGCTGGTGGGAAGGGATCATAGAGCAGCAACAGTCTTCTTGGAGTTAGGGGAAACCTGGGCAAAGGCAGGGTCGGTTTCTGGGAAAGGTAGAGCTATCCTGGGGTCACTGGGATAACCTGGGGGAGGTTAGTGGGAGGAGATGTTGGAAATGGGGAGGGTAGGAGAGCAGGACATGGATTCCCAGGTGGAGAAGGAGAGGTTTGGGAGGTGTATTGGTGGGGGACGGTGAGCTGGACTGGCATCACTTACAGAGTGGAGGTGTTTCTGGAATAACTCATCTCTTGAGTCCACCCTCCTCTGCTTGTCCAGCATGGGATTATCTGCCCTACTGCATCTGAGACCTCCATTCAGGGCTTGCAGATTGGGTGGGCAGAGCTGGGCAGAGGATTGGCCCTCGTTTTGGACTCAAACTATGTTGACTGTCTTGGAGCTTGCTTAAGTGATCCATCTGTCTCTCTGAGCCATTACCCAGGCTACTCTTCATTTCATACAAACCACACCATAAAGTCTTTTTTGACATGAATGCAATTGTTATGACCCTCCTCTGTCCCCATATATACACAAAGTGTGAAGAATAGTTCTTTCTCATCCCGCTGAATTGTCTTTTCATGTTAATACTTGTGAATTTATAATTTGCAGTTACTGAAGTAGAAAGAACATGGAATATCCACCTAAGTGAAGGTTGGTTTGGAATTCTCTGGACTTCTCTTCCTTGAGGGCATTGTGCTGGGTCAGAGAATTGGGCTGTGGTGCTGCTGCTGACCACCTGCCTGACCTCAGGCAAGACATTGAGCCAGGATGGTTCTCTGTGCCATCATCTGTGAAATGATCTCTAAGGTCCCCTGTCCCTTGAGTGATCATTCATCCTTCTGCCCCCATCCCTGGAACAGTCTGTTGCTCACAAATGGCTATTTGATACATCTATGGATATTTTCTGACCACTTAATTCATGGCAGATATTGTTCTGAGTGCTTTATATGTCTTAGATCATGACATCCTCACAGCAACTGTGAGGGTTAGTACCTATTTGTGTCCTGCTTTTGTAATTGAGAAGACAGAGGCACAGGCAGGTTAAGACATTTGCTCGAAATTACACAACTAACAAATGGCAGATACAGACTCAGATAGTCTAACTCTAGAGCCCAAGCCTTAACCATTAGGAGGTAGGTACTACAATAGGTGTGCCTGCAGCTGTACCACTATGGCATCCAATCCTGTCATATCTCAGAAGCTAAGCAGGGTCAGGCCAGGTTAGTGGCTTGGATGAGAGGCTACCTGGGAACACCAGGTGCTGTACGCTTGGGAGAAGGAACCAGAAACCCACTACCCCAAAACAATCAGCCATTGGAAACCCTATGAATAGCAGAGGAGCACTGACAATAGTGTTTTTTCTGTCGTACGTAGGGTCGCTATGAGTTGAACACCGACTTGATGGTACCTAACAACAACAACCATAGATAGGTATGAGCAGTGATGGCTTTCTTTGTGTTTGTGTTGGTGGTAGGCAAGAATTCCATGGAAAGATGATTTTTGGAAGCAGTGTCACATTTAAAGGGATTGAGTTAATAAAATTTTCCTGGAAGGGCCAGAATATCAACAAAGTCTAGTCTGTGATGTAGTCTCCACACAGAGACAGTAGATACTTTGCTTGTTTATTAGATGGATCTCATTGAAGGCAAATGCTTTCTGTCTTTTCATCATGTTTGAACAGAATCCACTATAGTACCTGGATTTACAGCAGATCTCAATAAATGTCAGTTGAATAATTGTCTCCAGTTGAAGAAGGAAGTTGTCACCACAGTATTTTATTTAAAGAAAAATAGAGAAGGTATGAAATATCCTGCAACTTGTAGAAAAATGGGGCAGATGCCAGGTAAACATTGTACTCTTGGGCATGCTGGTTTCTCATCTTATTTCTGGAGATACTGTGGTTTGGGCATAATTTCTCATGGTGAAGGTCAATATTGGGCTATTTTATGAGTATAGTAATTAATCACACCAAATCTGGATTTGTTTAAGGTATTGAATGAACTTTAAAGTATTGTTTGGAAAATAATTTACTCTATCTCATTACATTAATGTAGTCACTCATTTCAGTATCGCATTGTGATTCAGCATACATGCTTTGGAGTCAGACTGTGAATATTTGAATCCCAGATCTGATTCTTACTAGTGTGGTCTTGAGCAAGATACTTTCTCAAGGAGGCTGTGTTATCTGTAAAATTGGGAACAAAAAGGCATTGCATGAGAAATTCTTTGTAAAGCATTTAGCATGTTATCTGGGTAATACTAAAGCTATACATATAAACAATCTCTTTTATACTGTGGCTATGTCTTTCTCCTGCTTTCTCTCTCTCTCTCTCCCCACCCACTATATAATGGGGTTGGGGTTTAGCTCAATCAGTAGAGTGCTTCTCTGTGTGCTCAGAGGCCCTGGATTCAATCCCCAGGACCACAAAATGGGAGAAGGACCTGGTAGCCTACTCCCAAAATAATCCTGAAACAATCAGCCACTGAAAACCCTGTGAATAGCAGAGGAGCACTGACATGGTGCCAGGCATGGCACACTCTCAGGGAGTGTTTCATTCTCTGTTGTACGTAGGGTCTCTATGAGTCAGAAGTGACTTGATAGCACCTAAATGATGATGATGATGATGATGATGATGATGATGATGATGATGATAAACACAAGAAAAACAACAACAATAATAATATATAATATATATGACCTGCAGCCATACCACTGTGGTGTTCAATCCTGTCAGATCTTGGAAGCTAAGCAGGATTGGGCCTGGTTAGTACTTGGATGGGAGACCGCCTGGGGACACAGGTGCTGTAGGCTTGGGAGAAGGACCTGGAAACCCACTTCCAAAAATCAATCCACCATTGAAAACACTATGAATAGAAGGCAAGCACTGACAATAGTGTTTCACCTGTTGTACTCAGGGTTGCTATGAGTCAGACACCTAACAACAACAGCAACAACAATATATAATACATATATAATAAAATTTGATATTTTATCCATTTCAACAGTATAGTTCAATGGTGTTAAGTATATTCACATTGGTATGCAACCATCATCACCATCCATCTCCTGAACTTTTTCAACCTTTCAGTTTGCCACACACATTAAACAATAATTACATGGCTCCTAACTCCTTAGCCTCTGGCAACCACCCTTCTCCTTTTTGTCTCTATGCATTTAACTACTTTAGTTACTTCTCAAAAGTAGAATCATACATGTATTTTTCCTTTTGTGTCTGAATTAGTTCTTTTAGAAAAATATCTTCAAGGTTTATTCGTGATATAACATGTTTCAGGATTTCTTTCCTTTTTAAGGATGAATAATATTCTGTCGCATATATATATATATATATATATATATATATATATATATATATATATTTATATATACCACCTTTTGTTTGTCCACTCATCCTTTGGTGAATAGATGTAAGTAGTTTTTATCTGTGATGATTAATTATACATGTTAGCTTGACTAGGCCATAGTACAAAAATATTTGGCCCAAAATTATTTTACATGTTTCTGTAAAGGTATTTTTAGAAGAGATTAACATTTAAATACATAGGCTGAGTATGTCCTCCATAATATGGGTGAGTCACATCTAATAGGTTGAAGGCCTCAATAGAAAAAGACTGACCATTAAAGAGCTATAGTTCTGTTATTACATTAATGTAGTCACTCATTTCAGTATCGCATTCCATATTGCCTTTGAATTTGAGATTGCAAAATCAATTCTTCCTTGTGCTTTCAGTCTATTGCCTGATCCTATAAATTTTGGAGTGGTCAGACTTGACAATTTCACTGGAGAACCTTGACTCTTGACTAATACACTATCTTTTAGCTATTGCACATAATGCTGTTATGTATGTTGATGTACAAAATCTACTCAAGTCATGGTATTCAATTCAAGTCATTCAATTCAATTCTTTTGGGTATATAGGTACAGTGAAATTTCTGGGTCATATGTTAACTATTTTTAATTTTTGAGCAACTACTCTACTGTTTTCCAAAGTGACTGTACCATCTTATTTTACATTTCCACCAATAATACATAAAGACCCACTTTCTCCACATTCTTGTCAACACTTGTTATTTCCTGGTTTTTGTTGTTTAGTTTTTAAATAATGCTCATCCACATGGGCATGAATCGTTATACCAAAAAGAATTGGTTGATGATCAGCCATTTTCAAGAAGTTGCATATGACCAGGAACTAATGGTACTGAAGGTAGAAGTGGAAGCTGCCTTGAAGGCATTGGTGAAACACAGCCTCCAGGAATTGATGGAATATCAATTGAGATGTTTCAGCAAACAGATGCAGCAGTGAAGATGCTCACTTGTCTATACCTAGAGATTTGCAAAACAGCTACCTGGCCAACTGACTGGAAGAGACCCATATTTGTACTTATACCCAAGAAAGGGGATCCAATCAAATATGGAAATTATGATTAATATCATATGCAAGTAAAATTTTGCTAATGATCATTCAGAAGTAACTGCAGCAGTATATTGACAGGGAACTTATGGAAAATCAAGCCAGTTTTAGAAAAGGGCATGGAACCAGGCATAGCATTGCTGATGTCAGATGGATATTGGCTGAAAGAAGAGAATACCAGAAAGATGTCTATGTTTTATTGAGTATGTGAAGGCATAATGACTATGTTGATCACAGCAAATTAGGGTTAACATTGCAAAGAATGGGAATACCAGAACACTTAATTCTACTCATGAGGCATCTGTACATGGACCAGAACAGAATAAGAAAACACTACAGGGTTAAAAGTCAAGAAAAGTGTGTGTCCGGGATGCATCCTTTCACCATACCTCTTCAATCTCTATGTGGAACAAATAATCGTAGAAGCAGAAGTTTATGAAGAAGAATGTAGCATCAATATTGGAGGAAGTCCCAATAACTTGAGTTATGCAGATGATATGACTCTGCTTGTTGAAAGTGAAGAGGATTTAAAATTTACTGATGAAGATCAAAGGACATAGCCTTCAGTATGCATTGCACCTCAATATCAAGAAAACAAAAATCCTTGCAACTGGGTCAGTAAGCAACTTCATGATAAATGGAGAAAAGATTGAGGTTGTTCAAGATTTTGCTTTACTTGATTCTATAATCAACACCCAGAGAAGCAACAGTCAAGATATCAAAAGATGCATTGCATGGGGGAAAATTATTGCAAATGACATCTTTAAAGTGTTGAAAAGTAAAGATGTCACACTGAAGATAAAGGTGCACCTGACTCATGCCATGGTATTTCCAGTTGCATAATATAGTTGTGAAAGCTGAACAATGAATAAGGGAGAAAAGAGAAGAATTGGTGCTTTTTTTTGAATTATGGTACTAGAGACGAATATTGAATATACCATGGACTGAAAAAAGAACCAACAAATTCATCCTAGAGGAAGTGCCACCAGAGTGCTCTTTGGAAAGGCAGGATGGTTAGCCTGCATCTTAATTATTTTGGACATGTATTCTGGAGGGACCAATCCCCGGAGAAGGACATCATGTTTGAGAGAGTGACAAGTCAATGAAAAAAAGGAAGATCCTCAACTAGATGGATGGAGACAGTGGCTGAAACAATGGGTTTGAACAAAGAAAAGATTATATGCATGGCACATGTTGAGTAGAGTTTTATTCTGTTGTACATAGGGTCACTATGAGTTGGATCCAACTTGAAGGCACCTAACAAACCACACAATGTGCATGAAGTGGTATCTGATTGTGCTTTTGATTTTTGTTTCCCTAATAATTAGTGATATTGAGCATCTTTTTATGTGCTTAGTGACCATTTGAACATGTTCTCTGGAGAAATATGTATGCATTCAAATCTTGCTCATTTTAAAATCAGCTTGTTCACTTGTTGTTGAATCATAGGAGTTCTTTATATATCCTGGATATCAGCTCCTCAACAAGTACATGATTGAAAATTTTTTTCATCCTTTGACTTTCCTTTTCACTCTGTTGGTAGTATCTTTTGATGAATAAATATTTAAATTTTGATGTAGTTGGATTCATCTTTAGTTTTTTTGCTCTATTTTTTGGTGCCATATTCAGTATCATTGCCAAATTCACTGTCATGAAGCTTTTCTCATGTTTTCTATTAAGGATTTTATATTTTTAGCTTATAAAGTCTTTGGTCCATTGTGAGTTAGTTTTTTTAGTTTCATTCTTTTGCATTTAGATATTTAAACAATTCATTAGTAATTTTTATCAACCATTATAATGTTCATCATTAGTACAGATACAACCATAGTTTAGAATCACTGATTCACTCTTGACTTATTTTTCTAATTATGCCTAAAGTACAGATTTTTTTCTCATAGAATTATTTAGATTTCTGCTCTTTATGCCTTTTAGTGTTTCTAAAGTGGAAAGATTATTCCTATGGTGAAAGGGCTTTGGTTTCTGCCAGTTATCACTTCTTTCCTTTCTTTTTGCCTTTAAACCATCTTTACCTTCTGGTGGCATTTAGGATTTAAAAAAATTATATACATATGTTGAAAAAATTGAAAGAGTACACAGAGTCAAAAGTAGTGCTTCTCTATTTATATGGTTTCTTCCCACCATACCAATTTCTCCAAAGGCATCTTCCTGTATAGTCTGGATTAGAAATGTACCCTAACATTAGGCCTATGTGCTAAAGGCTTAGTTCTCAGGTTGCAGTTATTGGGAAGTGGTGGAAACCTTAACAGGAGGGGCCCAGTGGGAAGTCTTAGGCCATTGGGGCCATGCCCTCAAAGGGGATATCAAGACTCAAGACTCTCCTCTTCCTCTTTTCTACGTCCAGTGATGAGGTGAATAGTCCTCCTCCTCCACTGCTTCTGTCATGATGTACTGCATAACCAAAGGCACAAGGCATCTCTGTGAGCCGTTGGGCTGTATCCAGTCTCCTCTGATTTTGATGCCTCTGACAAGGACTCTGACAGTCAATTGTTTATGTAAAGCCTTGGAAGACAATAAGTCTTTTCTCCCATCCACCTACCACCACTTTTAACCAGGCTGTGGCCTTGTTGTACCATAGATGCTCCTGAAGTAGAGAAAGACACAGAGGCTTTCTTTTTCCCTTGCTGTCCTGAGCAGAGCTTGCTGTCCTCCCTGGCTTCATTTGCTTCTCTCTTAAGAGAAATAAAAAGAAAATGTGATCAGCAAGAACAAGATGGCATTTTCCATGGGAAGAAAGTGGGCAGCTTATCCATGCTTTTCTCCATTGTACCTGAAATTCCATAGGTTCCCAAAAATATATATGTGATCTTATATACTTCTCCTTAATAGACAGAAAATATATTTTTAGGAAAGCAATATGAGATGCCTAAGCAAACTAAGCTTCAGAGAGGAAAATGGGCTAATTGTTTAGCAATTAAGGAATATGAAAATGTCTCTGATGTTAGTTGCTCATACCAAAATTAGATCATAGCTGAACCTGGGGTATAAAAGCCCTAAGAAGATGAGGTAATGTGGATGGGAAGAAGGAGAATGATGAGGAAGAACGAGGGGCTGGGTTCAGAGGCCTTGCAGACCTCTTACCTTTGGTAGGTACTAAGGAGAACGACTCCCAGCTTCTCCCTTCCAGGGGTGCTTCTTCTCCTTCTCTGTGCTCTGGAATTGAGCATGACTCTGGATGAGCAGGGCAACTGCTTTCTCCTTGTTGCATCCATGACTTCATGGGTGAGTAGTGTCCACCAGACTGCAGATCAATGAGTGAATGCCTCATCTGACTGGGGCAAGCTCAGGAGCCTCCCTGTGGACTTTACTCTTCCTTTTCTTCATCAGAAAATTGGGCACATGGCTCCCTACTGCCCAGTGTCACTGTGGAGGGTTCAGTGAAGTGACATGTGTGATGAGGCTTAGTGAACTGTAAACTCCACCCAGGTTAGTGAGTGTGCCATTGAGCTTGCTATGACATTCTTCCTTCACAGAAAGATGCCTGAACACCTCATGATCACCTTAATAGAGTGGAAGATATTAGTTTCCCATTTTGTAGATGAGGTTTCTGAAGCTCAGAGAGATTAAATAATTCCACCAAGGCAACAGTGGTGAAATCAAAATGTAAACACAGGGTTTCCTCATAGCGGTGTCTGAACTCAACATTTATGCCATGTGTCATCTTATCCAGAGGAAGGAAGCAGTGCTGTTAGATGGATTCTTTAAAAATATAAATAATAGGAACAGAGTGCTGGTAAGTATTCAGGTCCAGTGGAGGTTACCAGAGGCACTGGATGTGCTGGCATCCTTGTCATGACCTTCTAGATTCCTTTTACTGTCCTTTGTCATCTTTTCTGTGCCTTACCCATCCTCATTGGCTGATGCATCCATCAGCCTTACCTGAGTTGCTGCAGTGGTATCTCAAATTATCTGTAATAAAGGAACAATTTGATGTTTTTCTGCCCAATCCACTGAAACCTATTTTTGCAAAATAAAATAAAATAAGTAAAATATTCTGATTGGGTGTTGCTTCAATGTCAAATTACTCTAAGATGTTTAAATATTTATAAGCATTACCTTTCAATTTGTGTACTTGTAGATTGTAAGAAATAGTTTTCAGATTAGATGTGTACCCAGACTATAATTTGCATACCTTGTTGTATAAATCTTGTAACATTTACTCTTTCTTCCCTCTTAACCTAAGACCCCAAAGCTGCTAGATGGATTCTTAAAAAATACAAATAACAGAAACACCATTCTCCTGCTTAACCCCAATGGATTCCCAATGCATTTAAAATGCAATCAGATACTTACCATGGCTTAAAGGGCCCCATCTGCAGCCACAACACTCTAGCACATGATCTCACCTGATCTCCAAAGCTAAGTAGGGTCAGCCTAGTTAAGTCCTTGGATGGGAGACTGCCTAGTAATACCAAGTGCTGCAGCCTAGGGCGAAGGTCCTGTCAATTCACTCCCAAGAAATCTACCATTAAAAACACAATAAATAACAAAGAAGTACTGACAATAGTGCCAGGCATGGCACAGTGTTGGAGAATATTTTGTTTTGTTGTACATAAGGTCACTATGAGTTATACTGGCCTTCACAGCACCTAAAAACAACAACAACAAAGGACCCTAGGACATCTGACCCTGCCCATAGATTCACCCACTTCCATCTCCACCTTTCTCCATCAGCTTTCTCCAATTCAAATAAAGTGCAGTCAGGCTTTGGGGAAAAGTAGGTCCAAATAGAGAAGACAAAATGATTTGGGATGTGAGTTACACTTGTTTCATCCTTTATCTGCTACATCAAGCATGGGCAAGCACTTCCATCTCTGCCTGTCTAGCTATGAGACTCTTGCCACTAGATCAGAATGAGCAAGATGCCTAAAACCAAGTTCCAGAAAAGATTTGAGCAACCCTGCTTTTGTTGTTTAGTCTAGTGTTCCTTCTATCTATGTCTCATTGTTGCTTTTAGGCTGTTTGTTTCCTTCCCCAGAAACAGGTTTGTTGTGAGCTGAGGCTCTGGAAGGGTCATTCCAAATGCTCTTGAGATTGGAAAGTAAAAGGATGATAGTGAATTGTTCTCAATGAGAATTTGTTGGTAGGGAGTGTGACTGCCATTGTGGTAGTAATTAATTAGTGAACTTAGGGGAAAACCCATCCTGGCAAACATTTCCTGGCTAGTTTGCCTTTTGCCTTGCATGCTTGCTGTCCAGAGAGCCCTTGTATGGAGATAGCCCGGACTCTCTTCCAATCTCACCACTATACACTACACTGGCAATGAACATGAAGGAAGTAGTGCATTCAGAGTGGTTCATTGATCCATAGGGAGCCCTGGTTTCTAGGAAACTGACCTCCCAATGTTCTTGACTTTTTAATCTGTTGCTATTCCAATGATTTCTGAACTTTCAGAGGAAGATTTTATTATCTTTGTTAATTGTTGTGGAAATGGAAACAAAACTCATATTTTAGTTTCAAGATATTTATATTCAATGGATGTGGGAATGTGATGTAGCAAAGCACATGTTTGTCAAGCACCCTGATATTCTTAGGTAGGTTGATCAAGGAATTTACTTTGAAAACATGGGTTAAAGTAGCATTTTTTCTGTGTAATGATGTATACAGGGGGTGAAAAGTGGGCTGAATTTTTTAAAAAGTTCTGTTTCTTCTTAGTATGGAGTGCCATGACCAGATTTACCATTTTACCTGAAACAATGAAAAAAATCAGATAAGATATATTAAACAATATTTTTCGCAACTCTGGCAATGAGTCTAGGAAGAAAACCAAGAAATTAGAAACAAAAAGAAATGTGCACTCTGACTGCTCTAGCTCACTGCCAGGAGAGTTTCCAGGGAAGATGAGCCTCAACTCAGGTGGAATTTGGATTTCTGAGATGAAGTGTTGGTGAGAAGACCTTTTGGAAACCAAGGAGATTAGAGTTAGAACAGAGTACCAGAAATGAAGATCAAAGATCATAGCCTTCAATATGGGTTACGACTAAATATTAACAAAACAAAAATCCTTACGACTGGGTCAGCA
>VMDO01016957.1:0-46262 GCA_007922755.1 Pedetes capensis | reverse complement strand
AGGAGGAAGGGGGAGGCAGGAGGATGGAGGAGGAGGGAGGCAGGAGGAGGGGGAGGCAGAGGACCCCCAGGGCTCTTCACTCTGATGGCTGGTCCAGGCTCATGGTGACTCTGGACACCCAGCGCCAGGGGCTCAGCCATGGCCCCTCCTGGCAGGACTGGGTTCCGCCCCTGGGTGGCCTCTTCCTCCTCCTCTGGCCTCTCATTTCTGTTATTCCCAGCAGCGGGCAGGTGCTTCCTACAGTCCCTCTTTCCCTCTCTTGTTGTTGTTGTTGTTGTTAGGTGCCGTTGAGTCGTGTCCGACTCATAGCGATCCTCATAGGGTTTTCAATGGCTGGTTGTTTTTCGGGATTGCCTCGGGAGTGGGTTGCCAGGTCCTTCTCCCATTTTTGTGGTGCTGGGAATTGAACTCGGGACCTCAGAGACTGCAGAGCAGCACTCTACCAACTGAGCTAAATCCCAGCCCCTCGCTCTCTCTTAACACCTTTCTAAATTCTAACCGGTTCCCACATGAAATCACCTCGTGGGTCTTATTTTCCCACTGTTCCCTCATTGCCTGCTCACTGACCCCACTGGGTGCCACCATGCCGGCTTAATACATTTTTCTTTTTAAGTACTAAAGTACTGCATTGAGGAAAGCTGTGGCAAAAGAGCTCTTTAAAGTACTGAAAAGTAAAGATGTCACATTGAACACGAAGGTGCGCCTGATTCATGCCATGGTCTTTTCAGTCCATCATATGGTTGTGAATGGTTGTGAATGCTGGATATTGAATAAAGGAGGCAGGAGAATGGATGCTTTTGAATTATGGTGCTGAAGATGAATATTGACTATACCATGGACTGCCAAAAGAACCAACAGATCTGTCCTAGAAGAAGTGCAACCAGAGTGCTCCTTGGCATCAAGGATGGCTAGACTGCATCTTACGTATTTTGGACATGGAGTCAGGAGGGCCCAATCCCTGGAGAAGGACATCATGTTTGGGAGAGTGGCAGGTCAATGAGAAAAAGATTGGGGAATGTTTTGTTCTGTTGTATATAAGGTCGCTGAGTTTGACCTGACTTGATGACATCTAACAACAACAACAACAAAGTATTTCTAGATTTTTCCCCCTCTTTCTTTGGAGAAAGAAGCCCTGGGGACATCATTCATGCTGGTGGCCAGGAGCGGGGCGGAGACCTGCCTCAACTGGGCTGGAGAAAGCTGCTGGAATCTTGCAAGCACTGGGCTTTTTGTTTCCTGTTATCCCACAGCGCCACCTCTTGGACATCGGTGGTAACAACTATGAAAGTGGCAGGTTCCCGGTTAGGCAGAGTTCACAGCAGCAGCTTGGGACCCTGGCCCAGCTTCAGAATGCTGCCACCTTCTAAATGAAGCTTCCTGTGCCCCCTACCACCTCTCGGAATCAGCCCCTCCCAGGGCGAGGCCAGGCCCTTGGGCTCCAAGGTTGCTCTGGGGGCCGCCTTTGGGCCAGAGACGGTCAGGTGCCTTGCAGCGAGGCTTTCCCTCCCCTGCAGGGGGTCTTCAGTGGGGCGTGGGGACGTGGATTTACTGAGGGCTCCTGAGACAGACATGGTGGCCACGGAGAAGCAGCCCCAAGAACAAGTGGCCACTTCTCCTGCATCACGGGGTCTCCTGGTCGCAGCATGACTTTTATTCTTTTTTATTTTTTTGGAAATTTTTAATGTATACCTTAATGTGATTCATTCTGACATGCTTTTCATTGTGGCATTTCCATATATACATTTTGATGTACATTATTCATATAGGTGCCCCCTTGCCCTCTTGTATGCTTCCCCCCCAACCCTCCCCATCTAAGTCTTCTCTATCATTTACTTGGTAATAGTTTTCTGCATGACTTTTATTCTGAAAAGTGTCCTGCCTTGGATGACTTATCATTTTCCCTCTGCCATTGCCACTACCCAAGAAGCCCAGCCACCCCATCACCTGCGGCCCTAGACGCTGAAAGCCCAGAGGGGTGAGGGTCCCTCCCCGGTGGTCTCTGGGCTAAGATGCCTCAGGGCACCCACGGAGGACTGGCCATGCCCATTTCTGCTCTTCCTATCCACTGGGCTTGAAGAGACGGCACAGCCAAGGTGCCTCTGCAGAGGGGAGCCTTAGGGGTCACCCACGGGAGGCCCCTCAATTTGGAAGCCCAGCATCTGCTCTGAATGCCCAGCTGCTGGAGCCTGGCTCCACTGCACAGCAGGGTGCTCACCCCTAGTCCTGCAGACAGAGACGTCCAGGTTGCTGAGACCCCGCACACCGGGTCGGGGTCCCCTGGGCCGGAATGCTCAGCCAAGCCTAATGGCAGAACCAGAGGCCTCAAGGGAAGGGGCGAGGCTGGACCCTCCCTGAAACACCACTCAGTTACCCTTTGCCTTCAGACTCGGGGGCTCTGCATCCTCCCCTCGCCAAGGCCTCTCTGCCCATGTGCTTCAAGGACGGACAGCGGGGCTGACACATGGCTTAGTTCAAGCTCACCATGAAACAGATACTTGGAATCAAAACACTAAGGCAGCGCCGGGTGTGGTGGCGCACGCCCGTAATCCCAGCGGCTCGGGAGGTGGAGGCAGGAGGATCGCAAGTTCGAGACCAGAGGCAGTCTGCGTCACTTAGCGAGACCCTGTCTCAAAAAGTAAAAAACAATGGGCTGGGGGTGCAGCTCAGTGGTGCAGAACTTGCAGAGCATGCAGGCATGAGGCCATGGGTTCAACCCCCAGTACCGAAACAACAACAACAAAAACAACAACAACAACAACAACAACAACAACAACAACAACAACAAGGCGAATGGCTGATGTACAGCAGATTGCTTGAAGCCTAGCATGGGGAGGTTTAAGCCTCCAACCTGGACGTCCCGGGAAGCCGGGCCTGGAGAAGGTACGTATGAACACGTGCCCAGGAGACTCCGCCATCAGCCATGAGGGAGAAGCCCGGTTGTGGGTTCTCAACTCAGTAGGAGCCTCTGGACAAAACACAGTTTCCAGTATGGGGTTGTTGTTGTTAGGTGCAGTCGAGTCTGTATCCGACTCATAGCGACCCTCATAGGGTTTTCAATGGCTGACTGTTTCGGGATTGCCTTGGGAGTGGATTGCCACGTCCTTCTCCCATTTTTGCGGTGCTGGGAATTGAACTCGGGACCTCAGAGACTGCAACGCAGCGCTCTACCAACTGAGCTAAATCCCAGCCCCAGTATGGGGTGTCAACAGCAAATGGGAATCCCGAGGAGCCAGGCCAGGCCAGCAGGCTGCAGAGGTGGGTGCCTCACACAGAAAGCAGCCAGGGTCATGCGGGACACCAGGAATGACACACACTTGTACATACACACATAACCTTGCCGATCTGTTGGGATTTTTAAAATGCACCCCATAACTAGGGTCCCTCATACTAGCATGAGGGACTGACCTCTAGGTGACCCCAGGGCCACATCCCACTCACTCACTCCTAGACCTCCCATCGAGTGAGCAAAGATGGCTCCTGACCAGCCTGACCAGCCTCAACCACCTCAATTCTGATTGGCTACCCCTAGCATCTCAGTTAAATAACTGCCCCTATCTGGCAGGTATGACAGTTTACCTGCTGTACCTATCAGGAATGTGCCCTGATTGGCTAACCCCAGTACATGGCCCACTCCGGGAGCCTATATAAGCAGGGCTCCCGGGCCCCACCTGACCCCACCACCATTCTCCATCCTTCACCTGTTGTCTGGACCCCATCACCTCGATCCAGCGCTCCCCAATCCAGCGGAAGATCTCCAAGCAAGCCGACGCGTCAAGACCAGGGGCCCCAAGGTGCTGAAGGCTACAAGCAAGCCATGAAGAGCCTCCCAATTCCTCCCATCCTTGGGAAGGAGGGAGGCAGAGAAGGCGAGCTGTGAGAGTCAAGACCACCAGACCTCCAGCCCAGCGGAACACCAGCTGCCTGTAGCAGTGCCTTTAAGGCTGAGCTGTACCATCCATGAGCTAGCACTTGAGCACTTGACAGGGGCTGCTTGCAGGTTGCACCCCACCTGGGGAGTAACCCAATAAACTTTCCCTCTCCTGTTTCCCACAAAAGGTCTCCGGAGGTCCTTCTTTGGCACCTCCGGCCACTACACCAACCCAGTTCTGTGGGTCCCTGATACCCATTCGGTGTCAGGGCAAGGCTCTGACCTCTACTGGACCTGAGCCAATCCCCGACACCCACCCCCCTTTGCAAAGGCCCTAAGACCTGCCTGGGAAGAAGAGGAATGTCTCCCGGCAACCTCTCCTCACCTGCACCCTGCTGCCGCCCGCAGAGGGACCGGATCACCTTGGCGCTCCCGAAGCGCTTGAATCGGGCTCGCACATGCTCATAGTACCACTCCAGTGAGCCGATCTTCACCACCCTGCGGGGAGAGGACCTTGAGCCCGGGGCACTGCCCATATGCTGCCCAGGATGTGCAAACACTGGCCCACTCACGGGTTCTCCCTTCTCTAGCTACATCACCCAAGGGACGCACCAGGTCCAGGAACCCTTGGGGGTCCCTCAGCCTCGAGACCCCGGCTTACCTGGCCAGGTGGCAGGGGTCACAGAGCCAGCCCTGCTCCTCCGGGTGGGTGTGGCTGCAGCTTTTGCAGATGAAGAGGCCGCATTCCAGGCACTGCCGTTTGCTGTTCAGGAGCAGCCGGTAGGGCTGCAGGCAGCGCGCGCAGTGGGTCTGGCTGAGGTGGGCTGTGCTGGACAGCAGCTCCCTCTTGGAACTTTCCTTCTTAATCTTGCCCTTTAACCCCCTGGGAAAATATGGCAACGAGACGTGGGTCAGATATCTTGTTTTACAACCACACAGCCGAGAGCTCTCTGACGCACACGCAGGCGCTCTCTGACGCAGAGGACAGTGATCCCCACTGGCAAAAGCACCCCCAGGTCTCTTGGCCATCTGCAGCATCACTCCACCCCCTCCCTCCCTCACTCTCCCCAGGGTCCAACAGGATGGACGCGATCATGGGCAATTTAGGTGCCTGGAACCGAGACCTATGATTTCCACAGAAACGACTTTGCAAGAGTCCCAAGGGCAAAGCCAGGTGACGTTTCCTCAGCACGGGGTGCTGGCTGTCCTCCAGCAGGGGAGCAAGAGGTCAGCCGAGGCCGCAGGTGTGCTCTGTGAGTGTGGCCAGAACGCCTGGCTTGGACAGTCTCCAGAACAGGAATCATCCGGCACCCGGAAGTCCCAGGGACACCGCAGTTCTAGAGAATCCGGTTTTGAACAGCTCGGCTTCCTGGTGAGCCAGCCAAGTTGAATTGACTGGAAAATGGACCTCTAGATAATAATGAATACATTCCTTTTGTTCCGGGTTTCTGAGAATGTCTGCCAAACATAATAGTTTTGGCTCTAGATGAGATATCATGGATCTATTCTTAGCGACAGAAACTAGTGAGACACTGGGTGCCATTGTTTTCTGGGAACTCTGAGGTTCTTGGAGCAATGATGGGGACACCCCAGCATATGGCAGCAGGGAAGAGGTGTAGAGAGGCCACATGTGGTTTGAAGTGGCACTGGCTGAATTTCACTGGTTTCTCCCTCCCAGTTATTTATTGAAATACAGGGGTTCCCCTGCTGTAGCCACAGTCCAGGCTATCCATGGTCAACAAGAAAAAGAAGGGCAAGTGCAGTGTGGTAAGATAGAGAGGGGGCAGGAAATAGATATGGGGCCACTAGGGGCTGGGGTTTAGCTCAGTTGGTAGAGTGCTGCTTGGTACGCTGAGGCCCCAGGTTTGATCCCCAGCACTGCAAAATGGGAGAAGGACCTGGAAGCCCTATCCTGAAACCACCCCAAAACAATCAGCCATTGAAAACCCCATGAACAGCAGAGAAGCACTGACGTAGTGCTGGGCATGGCACAGTATTGGGAGGGTTTCATCCTGTTGTACATAGGGTCACTGTGACTCGGACCCGACTCAACCTAACAACATATTTATATAGCTTTTTAAAAAACAGTATTTTGTTATGTTGTTGTTGTTAGGTGCCGTCGAGTTGTGTCCAACTCATAGTGACCCTCATAGGGTTTTTAATGGCAGAGTGTTTCGGGATTGCCTTGGGAGTGGGTTGCCATGTCCTTCTCCCATTTTTTCAGTGCTGGGAATCAAACTCGTGACCTCAGAGACTGCAGAGCGGCGCTCTACCAACTGATCTAAATCCCAGCCCAATATTTTGTTATAGTTATTCTATTATTCATTATTACTGTTATTCATTATTACCATTTATGCTTAGTTTGTAAATGAAACTTTATCATAGGTATGTATAGATGAGAAGAAGCATAGCATATAGTTCAGTACTGTCTATTGTTTTGGACATCCACAGGAGGGTCTAGGAAGGTATCTTCTGTGAATAATGGTGGGACTACTGTTCGAATGCCTGCAGCCGTAGCCCTGTGGCTTCTGATCCCATCAGATCTCAGAAGCTAAGCAGGGTCGGGCCTGGTTAGTACTTGGATGGGAGACCACCTGGGAACACAAGGTGCTGTGGGCTTGGGAGATGGATCCAGCAACCCACTCCCAAGAATCAATCCACCATTGAAAACCCTGTGAACAGCAGAGAAGCACTGTGTTTCCCCTGTTGTATATAGGGTCACTATGAGTTGGATACCAACTGATGGCACCTAAAACAACTGTTTGAATGAAAACCCAAAATAAGACTCTGGTCACACCTTTGAAAACCAAGGAAAAAGTGGGTCAGCACTACAGTGCAGATAAAGTTGTATCAACAAGGCAAATTCTTTGCCTCAACAGAACCACATGGCACCGGAGCCAGGTGAGGTCCATTTCCACTCTTGCCAGAGATGCATCAACTAGAGACGCTAGGGTCGTCCCCGCCCCAGGCAGCCCACCACTTCCAGGGAGTGCCCCGCCCCTATTCTTGGCACTGCAGGAAGAAAGGTGAAGACACAGGAGGGGTGTGAAGCTCGCTCTCTCATCTCCACCTTTTTCTCTTCTTTTCTTTTTGCTTTTCTCTCTGGTGCTGAGGATGGAACCATGGGCCTCACTTAGGCTTAGCAAGCTCTCCACGACTGGTTCACACTCCCAGCCCTGAGGTGGTCTTAAATGCAACCCAGACAAGTCCTCCTGGGGTTGTTGTTGTTAGGTACCATGGAGTTGGATCCAACTCATAACAGCAGACAAAAACATTCCCCAACACTATGCCATGCACACGACCTTTTTTAAGTTTAAGCCCATTGTTGCAGACACTGTGTCAATCCATCTGGTGGAGGGTTTTCCATTTTTTTCCCTGACCTGCCACTCTCTCAAACATGATGTCCTTCTCCAGGGATTGGTCCCTCCTGACTACATGTCCAAAATATGTAAGACGCAGCCTAGCCATCCTTGCCTCTAAGGAGCACTCTGGTTGCACTTCTTCTAGGACAGATCTGTTGTTCTTTTGTCAGTCCATGGTATAGCCAACATTTATCTCCAGTACTATGATTCAAAAGCATCAATTCTTCTCTTGTCTCCCTTGTTCACTGTCCAGCTTTCACAACCATTTGATGTGACTGAAAATACCGTGGCATGAGTCAGGCACATCTTGGTCTTCAATGTGACATCTTTACTTTTCAACACTTTAAAGAGGTCTTTTGTCACAGGTTTTCCCAATGCAATACATCTTTTGATTTCTTGACTGCTGCTTCCATGGGTGTTGATTGTAGAACCAAGTAAATCAAAATTGTGGACAACCTCAACCTTTTCTCCGTTTATTGTGAAGTCGCATACTGACCCAGTTGTCAGGATTTTTGTTTTGTTGATGTTGGGTTGCAGTCCATACTGACTGCTGTGTTCTTTGATCTTTATCAGTAAATGTTTCAAATCCTCTTCACAGCAAGCAGGGTTGTGTCGCGTGCATACTGCAGGTTATTGATAAGTCTTCCTCCAATCCTGATGCTGCATTCTTCTTCATAAAGTCCCTCCCTGTGGTCCTCTGATCATGCCCAGCAGGGCAGCATGGGATGCTGAGCAGGGCCTGGCAGAGACATGGGTTGGGGGGAGGAGGCCTCGGCGTATGGGAGCTCGGCGGGGATGAGGGCTCAGGGGTGGGTGTTGTCTACATCTCCACGCCCAGCCTGGACTGTTTGCCTGTGAGCAGGGGGGCAGCGTGTGGGTGCCATGTCTCATCGCCATGTCTCAGGGAGGGCTGGGGACTCCCCCAGGGCACAGCCCAGGTCTGGTCCACACTAGGGGAGGGGACTCTAGACGAGAACATGGAGCCGGGGGCAGAAGCCAGGCAAAGGGTAGAGTCGGGGAGTGGGACGCCACCGAGCTTCAGTTTTCTTACCCCGGGGTGGGGACTTGGGAGTCAGATTTGATAGAAACACAGGAGCTTGGGCGCGTTTCAGCTGGGCGTGTGTGAGCGAGGGTGATGGTGGCACAGGAGCAGTCGTGGGCCCAAGGTGACGGGAGACACCCCCGACCCGAGAACAGAAACGGGAAAGATCTGGATGCTCATGATAGAGGGGTCGCTGGATCGCAGGGGTGCTCAGCAGGCTGGCACCCCTGCTCCCCTGGGAGGATGGGGACGAATTCCCCCAGCCAGGGCAGAGCGAACCGCCCACCGCCCCAGGACGAAGCCACAGGCCAGCCTGTGGCTCTGCGGGGACGTGGGCAGCCAGAGGCCACGGACACTGATTCACACCTCTTGCTGCTGCACTAGCGTCCCCTGAGTTCCGGGCTGCAAACCCCCTGACCTCATTACCTGACAGCTCCGGAGGTCGCAGATCTCGCTGAGGGGCCACTGAGCTGAAATCAAGGTGTCCAGGGGGGCGAGACCCCAGGGAAAAATGAACCCAGGCCGTTTGTACCTCCTCAGGGGCCCTGCTGTCCTCACGGCCCCTCCTCCCAGAGCCAGCAGGTGGCTGCGCCATCTCACAGGGGGTTTCTGGGACCTTCACCCTCCTCTGTCTCCCTCTCCCACTTTCCAGGTCCCAGGGGGGACACTGGGCACACCTGGAAGATCCAGCACAGCCTCCCCACGCCCAGCGCAGCCCATCAGAGCCTCTGTCCACCTCACCTGCCCCTTACTCTCCTTTGCCACAGAGCCCAATCCCCCTGCTATTTGGGGTGTCATGACATGGACCACATTTGGAGGCGGTGAGGCATTTTTGAGCCTGAGGGGAGTGGGTGAGCTAGGACTTTGTCCTCCGCCCGGTGCAACAGGTTCTCGGGTACAAAATGCACCCTGTGTGCCACTTGTGAGAGAGCAGTGTGAAGATCACCCCAGCGACTCAACAGTGAGTGTCTAGGAGGAGCTCACAGAAGGCAGGGTGGCAGCCAACGGCACAGGACCGCAGAGTCCCACTCGGAGGGGGCACGGGCTGCAAGGGATCTGGGGAGCAAGCGTGTGCAGCCAGAGTCCCCACGGGAGGAATCGGTGTCAGGATTACAAAGAGGGGAACCTGCTGACCCCGCTGGGTCCTGCGAAGCCAATGGCCAGAGGACAGTGGACACAGAAGTGGTGATGTGTGAATGGCGGAGACGGAGGCGGAGAGATCCGAGAATCTCGCCTGTGATCTCAGAGCAAAGTTAATCTCCAGGCCCTGGGCGGGCAGCTGACTTCCTGTTTCCGCCTCATGTCTTTCAGCCCTGGGGTTGCCTGTCTGTGGCTCCAGGTGGCCCAGATAAGGAGGACACTCTCTCTCTCTCTCTCTCTCTCTCTGTTTCTCTCTCTCTCTCTCTCTCTCTCTCTCTCTCTCTCTCTCTCTCTCGGCAGTTGTTGTTGTTAGGTGCTATTGAGTTGAGTCCGACTCATAGTGACCCTATGCACAGCAGATCAAAATATTTCTCGATTCTGTGCTAGGCACACAATCTTATTTATATTTAAGCCCATTGTTGCAGACACTGTGCCAATCCACTTGGTGGAGGGTTTTCCTTTTTTTCATTGACCTGCCACCCTCCCAAACATGATGTCTTCCTTCAGGCATTGATCTCTCCTGACTACATGTCCAAAATATGTAAGGCGCTGTCTGGCCATCCTTGCTTCCAAGGAGCACTGTGGTTGCACTTCTCCTAGGACAGATCTGTTGGTTCTTCTCTCAGCAGTTGTTGTTGTTGTTAGGTGCCATCGAGTTGGTGTCCGACTCATAGCGACCCTCATAGGGTTTTCAATGGCTGACTGTTTCAGGATTGCCTTGGGAGTGGATTGCCATGTCCTTCTCCCATTTTTGCGGTGCTGGGAATCGAACCCGGGACCTCAGAGACTGCAGTGCAGCGCTCTACCCACTGAGCTAAATCCCAGCCCCTCTCAGAGTGGGAAGTAAACCCAGGGCCGTGCACATGCTAGGCAAGTGCTCTACCACTGAGTTGCAGCCCCGGCCTCCACTTTTCGTTTGAGACAGGGTTGCGCTAAGTTGCACAGGCTCCCTCTGGCCTCAAACTTGTGATCCCCCTGCCTCAGCCTCTTGAGCACCTGGGATTACAGGCATTGGCCATGGTGCCCGGCTTCTTCTTCTGAATGTTGCATGAGCCAGTTTCCCCATGCCACACACACCCTGAGAGATCCTTCCCAGATTATCTCAGGAATCCCATCTGTTTGTGGAGACCAAAACTCCACATCACCACCTATTTGCCTTTCTGGGAAGGTTCGCAGGGCTAATATTTGATCTGTGGGCCCTGCCCTTTAAAACAAGGTGTTCCATTTAGGAACGCCCCAGTCAGTCCCCACCCAAGGGCATGAGTCACTCGAGTCTGGTGATGCAACCTGTCTGTGGCTCTCCCTGGGTATTAGGAATATCCAGTGTTTTCTACCATAACCACAGCTGACCAGCTGGCCCCCCACAGGCAGGAGCAGTTACTGAATGGACGTTAAAAAAGCACCGCCCAAGGCAAGTGTAACACAGGCACCGGATGCAGGCTGATTGGCGTCCTGGTGGAGGCTTCCCTCCGGTACACAGCCCCAGGCCCATTGGGTCCGGAGAGAGCACGTCGGAGGAGTTCTGGGCACTGCCGGAGAGGGAGGGGCTGACACGCTGGGCCCACTGACTGGCCGGGTGTTCCTGCCAAGGTTGACTTTGGCACTACTCTGTGTTTGTGTAACACTAAAAATAATTCATGTGATGATCATTGCTGCACTTAACACACTTTTGGTGCTGAAGTGACACAAACGACTGTGGAACCTTGGAAGATCAGAGGCACTTGTGGGTCAGTTCTCGGAGCTGACTCTCAACTCAGGAAAACAGGACAAAGGAATCCTGATGTAAATGTCATGGGGACATACTGTGTATTCTCAAATCTAATCCTCCCCCTTTCCAAAGTTTTGCTGTTGTTGTTAGGTGCCGTCGAGTCGGGTCTGACTCAATAGCGACTCTATGTACAATAAGATGAAACACTCCCCGAACTGTGCCATGCCCGGCACTATGTCAGGGCTTCTCTGCTATTCATAGGGTTTTTGATGGCTGATTGTTTTGGGAGTGGGTTGCTGGGTCCTTCTCTCAAGCCTACAGCAACTGGTGTTCCCAGGTGGTCTCTCATCCAGGGACTGACCAGGCTGGCCCTGCTTAGCTTCGGGATCTGATAGGAGCAGGCACCAGGGTGGTGTGACTGTGGACTTCAACAGTTTGAGAGGGCTGCAAAGTCAGGTGCGGATTGGAATCATGTGTGGATTGGACTTGCTCAAGAGAACTGTGAGAGGTTTGGACTGCAAACCCAAGGTGCCTGTGATTCTCATCCGCACTGACTCCGTAGCCCTCTACAACTGTTGAGAGGGTGAGGATTACATTCAAGACTACATAGGTGGATCAGCAATCTCCAGATCATGAAAAATGACAAAATTCAACAACTGCCTTTTTTCTGCAAATTATTTTCAAAGGAGAGATGGAGGGCAGAAGTTGCTTACAGATTAAAAGAGACAAAAAACAGCAACTTGAGCCGGGCATGGCGGTACACGTCTGTAATCCCAGCACTCGGGAGGGAGGGAGGCCGAGGCAGGAGGACTGTGAGTTCAAGGTCAACCCAGCTATGTTGTGAGACCCTGTCAAAAAAATAAAAACAAAATACAGCAACAAAATACGTGGTCTGGACCTCACTTGGAGATAGTGAAGAAGTTTGAACGCAGATTGGACATTTGATACTAAGGAATTACTGTTAATTGTTTGGGTGTAATAAAAAGTTTGTGGGCAAGAGAGATGAGAAAAGATGGAAGAACCCTAATATAGAACAGGACAGCAAGGTACCCCCCCTCCCTGTTAACACTCACTGGGTTTTCTGCCTTCTTGTCTGCATGTGTGGATGATCACACAGCGTGGGCGCAGCTGAAGGTTAGGTGCGCTAACAGACTGAGTGGTCATTATTTATGCGAATCTAAGTGGCTGTCCGGAGAAGGACCTGGCAATCCACTCCCAAGGCAATCCCGAAGCACTCAGCCATTGAAAACCCTACGAGGGTCGCTATGAGTCGGATACCGACTCGACGGCACCTAACAACAACAACAACAAGTGGCTGTCCGGCCCCTCTGTGCTCCGGAGCAGCAGCGTGCACAAGCCCTGGGTTCGATCCCCAGTACTGCAAGAACCAGGACCACAACCAACGGAGCCAGGTGCTGGTGACACACAGCAAATGACATCCCTGCGTGGCTAGGGGTGGAAGAAGGGCCAGGTGGGCAGGGGGCTCCCTGGGTGTCCCCTAGGGCTATGGCACGGCCTGACCCAGGCTAGCACAGAGGGTGGCAAGCAGCAGGTGGCCGGGGCATATTTTGATAGGCTTGGAATGTCTGGAATGTCCCATGGGGTAAAGAAGGAGGGGGACAACCAGGATTCCTGGGGATGTGACCCCAGGAACCAAGCGGTTGCCAAGATGGTGAAGAGGCCTTGGAGGAGAGGAGGCATTGCCAGGTGTGGATGAGGCGCCTGGCTGCAGGCTGAGAGGCCAGCTGTCCATTGAGTAGCAGCTCAGGGGACTGGTCTCAGCTGATGGTACAAATGTGGGACCCATCATCTACACCTGAACTGAGTGGCCACTGGGAGCCACTGGCCCCTAGTTACACATGGCTGCTTAAGTTTAAATTGAAATAAAATAAAATCTAGAATTTGGTTCCTTAGGATGTTGTAATAGCCACACAACAAGCCCTCCTTAGTCATGGGTACCAGGCAAACAGCTGCCACACTGGGAAGCACTTTCTAGAACATTCCCACTGCTGCAGCTTTGGGCAGCACCTGGCTAGAGGACACTGAAAACCTTGGAGCTGGGCCAGGGCGCAGCTCGTTGGTGGAATGTAGCATGCACAAGCCCCGTGTTCCACCCCCAGCACTGCAAAACCCCAAACCAAACCAAATCAAATCACACCAAACCTCCAAGCCAGGAGCCAAAACAAGACCCCCAAACCCTGGGGCTGTGAAGTCGTTTGGGAACGAATGCACAGAGAAGAAAGATGAAGGCTGAGCCCGGGACTCTGAACCTACAAAAGTGAGTGTTTAAGGAGGCAAGGAGGATCGAGCCACGAGACACAGAAAGGGCTAGAACACATCTGTGCAGAGAATCGCCCCAGGAAAGGGCTCGATAAACGCCGAGCCTGTAGTTACTAGATTTTTCTACATATTTTTCTAAAAGTAAAACGAGATGAAACTACATTTTCATAACTTGTTCTTTCCACTCAACAATGTACTGTGACCCGTTCACATTTATTCATTTCTGTGGCGTTACTTTCAATGGTATTTACTGCAGCCTAGCGGTTTGGACGTTGGGTTCTTTCTAGTTCTTCCCTTCCTGTTTTCACCTGATTCTTGCCTGGGATGACCTTCAGCAGACTGGCCTGCTCAATGGTGAAAACACCTTGAAGGCTTTTGGTCCACTGGACCATACTGGTCTCTGCAAAGGACCAGCGTGGCAGCCACCACCCAGGTATGTGGCTCAGGGCACTTGTAACGTGGCTGGTGAGACCCGGAAGCTGGATTTTTTTTTTTTTTTTTTTTTGTGGTACTTCGGGAGTTGAACCCAGGGCTTCGCACATACTTTGCAAGTGCTATACTGTACGGATGTAGCCTAGAGAGGCAGCTTGCCTCGGTGCCTATCTGGCCCACCTGGAGGTCTGAGACTGGTTCCCAGAGCAGTAACCTCTGCCCTATATCCGGGGACTTTTGGGTGTCAAGCTTGCCAAGATGGCTCTGGCGTCCAACTCCCCGCCTCAGACCCCTTAACACCTGATTGGCCACTCTCCAATTACCCAAAGGCTCCCCATTGGCCCATTAAAGAACATCCCATGATTGGTTTCCATTTGCATCTCCCACTGAACCAATCACCCCTTAATACCTGGCAGTCTCTGATTGGTCCCTGAAGGGTATATAAGCATGGTGTACAGGATACTCAGGGTCCACACCATCAACCATGTAAAAAAAAAGTGTCCATTCCATCGAGGGGCTGGGATTTAGCTCAGTTGGTAGAGTGATGCTCTACAGTCTCTGAGGTGCCGAGTTCGATTCCCAGCACCGCAAATTGGGAAAAGGACGTGGCAATCCACTCCTGAGGCAATCCTGAAACACTCAGCCATTGAAAACCCTACGAGGGTTGCTATGAGTCGGACACCAACTTGATGGCACCTAACAACAACAACAACAACAACAACAACAACAACCATTCCATCGATGTGGGGCAAGAGAGCAATAAAGAGCTGTTATAGAGCAACACGGGGAGTCAGCGTCATCCTTCAGAGCCAGAAGCAAGGAGCTGCCATGAGAGTAAATCTCTGAGCCTGCCTTTCTCAAGGCTTTTCAGAGTAGCTGTGGGCATCAGCCTCCTTTCTGGGTGGCGCGGCTCTCAAGCAACGCTCACCAGCTGGCGGGTCTTTAGCGGCTGGAGCCTTGCTCCCCACTGGAGGCCTATGGCCTGAGAGAGTCCAGCGGCAGACAATGACCCACACTGTACCACTGGCTTGCACCCTCAGTCCAATTTTTATATTTTCACTTTGAGCCAGGGTCTAAATTACACAGGCTGGCCACGTGTGGTGGCTCACGCCTGTAATCCCAGAAATTTGGAGGCAGAGGTGGGAGGATCTCAGATTCCGGGCCAGAAACAGCTTACATAATTGAGTGAGAACTTATCTCAAGATAAAAAATAAAAAATGGGCTAGGGGTGCAGCTCAAGCATGTGTAAGGCCCTGGGCTCAACCTCCAAGCATTGCAAAGCAAAAACAAAAACAAAAGCAAACAAAAAACAAAACCACAGGCTTTGACCTCAAACTTGCAATCTGCTGTTTCTGCCTCCTGAGCTGCAGGGATTACTAGCTTGTGCCACCATGCCTGACTGGATTCTTATTTTTACTTATTTAATTTCAATTAATTCAAGCAACCACATATGGCTGGTGGCTTCTGCCCTGGACAGTGCCAGCTTCGGGATGGTCATATGCTGATGTAACCGGGCTATATTTTTATTTCTTGGTCTTCATCATTAGGGGGCATCAGGGGGTTGGTGAGTGCTGTTTGGTAGGCAGAGTTTAAACGGCACAGGGCTGGCTTGCTCTTCGAGCATTTGAGCCATCTGCTCCTGAAAGCACGTGGACCCAGCCATGGGGGAGGTGAGACTTTGGCCATTTATTGCATGACCAGGCCCAGCGGAACCTGGAGGGGCCTCACGGTGGCCACAGAGAAAGCAGAGTGGATGGCGAATGGACTCCAAGGACAGAGGGAGGCTGAGGAGGGAGAAAGGCGGAGTGGGGCTGGCAGGGTTGGGCACTTTTGTGGCGTGCTACTCATGGCTCCCTGTGTTTTGGTGTGTTCGGCCACACCAAAGCACCGGCCAACAGCCAGGCCTGTGACATCATGACATCAATGTGGACAATAGCAGGCCGGGCCTGACCCCTAAGACGCCCTCAGGGTGGCCAGCTGGTGGTCCTTTGGCATGATTCTGGGAAGCGTCCCCCTCTGCATGACTCTTAGATGGCATGGTCCTGGGGATGGACAGCCCTGCCTGGCCCTGTGCTGAGCTTCTCTGTGCCGTCCCACCTGGCTCCCCACCCCGCCATCACCAATTCTGCCCTCTGGCGCTTGATCCTCAGACCCACTTGGTCCCCTGCCCTCACGAACCCTCAGAACCCCGGGGCTCTTCCTGATTTGTAAGGACAGACACGTCTCTGTTCTCACCACACGAGGAGTCCTCCTCACAGAGCCCAGAGAGCACACATGGCCGGCCAGCCGCCCCTCACATGAGGGCGCTCTTTCAGGCTCACGCTCAGCTAGTTTCCTTACTCCCTTTCCAGCTCATGCCATCTCCTCAACAGGCTGAGCGAACCCACAAAAGAGAACAAGGGGCCTGGGGCATAAACAAGCCTCCCAGGTCTGGCAGGAGGAAGAAGCAGGTGGGTGGAGGTGTAGACAAGGCGGTGGGCTCCGGCTCAGGCGGTGGGGACAGGGGCACGCACAGGGACCTCTCAGGAGGAAGCCAGCCTCTGCCCCGGATCCCTTCAATCCCACTGTGAGCGGTGGTGACATTGTGTCATTCCACATATACCACTCCCATGTCGGGGTGACACCGTGACATTCCCTATGTACCACCTCTGGCTCCCTTTCCAGCTCCCCCTTATGCCATCTCCTCCTCATGCCATCTCCTCCTCAATAGGCTGAGTGAACCCACGAAAGACATTGAGGAAAGAGAACAAGGGGCCTGGGGCATAAACAAGCCTCCCAGGTCTGGCAGGAGGAAGAAGCAGGTGGTTGGAGGTGTAGACAAGGCGGTGGGCTCCGGCCCAGGCGGTGGGGACAGGGGCACGCTTAGGGACCTCTCGGGAGGAAGCCAGCCTCTGCCCCGGATCCCTTCAATCCCACTGTGAGCGGTGGTGACACCATGACATTCCCCATATACCACCTCCGGCTCCCTTTCCTTCCTCCCATCCTGGGCTCACGGACCACGCGGCTCAGAGGACAGAGCCCACAAGCTGGCCAGGTGGACGCAGAGGTCTTCAGAGAGGATCGGGGCCATCTTGGAAAGTCAACGCCTCATCTTACGAGGAACTCAAGGCCCGAAAGAGGAGCCATTTCCCAGATTCCCTTTCGGCCCCTGCCGTCGGCCCTGCTCCCACGGCCTCCTGCCCACCAGAAGCCCCCGAGGCCATGGCGCTCGGGATGACAGAGGACAGAGTCCCGGGCTCAGCCCGACACTCACTCCAGTCTCTCCTCTTCTCTCCTCCTGAGGTCGAAGTCTCGCTGCACAACTGCCCAGACATGCGCGGCCTCCTCTTCCGTGAGCTTGGACAGGTCCAGTTTCCTCCCCATCACTGCTTCGTGTCTGGGTCACACCTGAAACGTCACAGGGTTACAACCGGTCAGGCCCCAGGAAGCCTACGGATGCTGTCATGAAGCGGCAGAGGGCTTCCTGTGCATGGGGCCAACTGGTTTTCTAAACAGACACTTGCTCATATGGGAGATGGTGTTTAGTAAATCTCATGCAGGTTAATGAATTTAAATGACTCTATGTTAGTCTATGTTAGCCTGCAGCTGTAGCACTATGGTGTCCGATCCTGTCAGATCTCAGAAGCTAAGCAGGGTCAGGCCTGGTTAGTACTTGGATGGGAGACCGCCTGGGAACATCAGGTGCTGTAGGCTTGGGAGAAGGACCCAGCAGCCCACTCTCCAAAAACAATCAGCCACTGAAAACCCTATGAATAGCAGAGAAGCACTGACAACAGTGTTTCGCCTGTTGTACGTAGGGTTGCCATGAGTCAGATACTGACTCGACGGCACCTAACAACAACAACATGTTAGTCTATGTTAGTCTGCAGCTGTACCACTGTGGCGTCAGATCTCGGAAGCTAAGTGGGGTCAGGCCTGGTTAGTACTTGGGTGGGAGACCATCTAGGAACACCAGGTGCTGTGGGCTTGGGAGAAGGACTCGGCAACCCACTCCCAAAAATCAATCCGCCATTGGAAACCCTATGAATAGCAGAGAAGCACTGACAACAGTGCTTTGCCTGTGGTACTTAGAGTTGCTATGAGTTGGACACTGACTCCATGGCACTAACAACAAACAACAACAACATTAAGTGAGTCCAATTTTGAAAAGGAATTACCTCCTGCACCTTGGGACAGATGCATGGTGTGGCCAAGCTCCTGGTCATTCTCTTTGCATTCTGAGTTAAATGTCCACGATTTCCCTATTTCGTGGCCTGGACTTTCCTATCCTAGGCTTGTGTTTTGTAATGGGAACCCCCAGGTGGCCCCATTCTGAGGAATGCTCCATCCCTAAGACTTCCCACCTTACATTCCATTCCCTGGGTGAATCCACAGGAAGTTTCCACAGAGGAGAGGACACCTCATGTCAGATTCAAGCTCAGCTCAGCATCTGACGTGTTCCCCGTGACCTCCCAGGCCAACCACGCCGACTCCACGAAGGCAGGGGTGCCTGGGAGACTGACTCCCAGGTAGGCAAAGGGGGAAGCCCTGTGTCATTTGCCAGGTTTACTGTCCTCTGGGCTTGGGGGTTGCACCCCAGGTTGGTCACATGGTCGGGCAGGTCCACGGGGAGGCAGAAGTGAGACTAGGGTAGGATGGGCAGTGGCAGGAGCTCTGCTTGCTGTGGGAGTCAGCGGAGGGGCTGCCTGGTGGGCGTCCTCATGCTTGCTCCGCGTTAGGGTCACCTAAGAGTACTGCAAGGGCTGGGATTTAGCTCAGTTGGTAGAGTGCTGCGCTGCAGTCTCTGAAGTCCCGAGTTCAATTCCCAGCACAGCAAAAATGGGAGAAGGACCTGGCAATCCACTCTCAAGGCAATCCCGAAACAGGCAGCCGTTGAAAACCCTATGAGGGTCACTATGAGTTGGACACAATGCCTGCAGCCATAGCCCTGTGGCATCCGATCCCTTCAGATCTCAAAGCTAAGCAGGGTTGGGCCTGGTTAATACTTGGATAGGAGACTGCCTGGGATCAGCAGGTGCTGTAGGCTTGGGAAAAGGAACCGGCAACCCACTCCCAAAAAACAATCAGCCACTGAAAACCCTATGAATAGCAGGGAAGCACTGACAATAGTGGTTTGCGTGTTGTACATAGGGTCGCTATGAGTCAGATACCCACTTGACGGCACCTAATAACAACAACAACAACAGTACTGGCTGGCTCCCCTCAGGGACTCTGATGACTCAACAGCTCCGCAGAGCAGTGGTCTTTCTAGGTGGCCTGCTGACCAGGAAGTCAGACTTCACCTAACCTGATCTGGGTCACTGTGAAAGAGACACAGGAAGGAAAATCCAGATGTCAGAAACCAAGACAGGCAGAATCTTAGAACTCGTTTGCTGCTCAGTGTGGCCCATGCCCTGGTAGCCACCCAGGAGCTTGTCAAGAATGCCGATGCCAAGGCCCCCCCTCTGCTTTCCAGGCTCAGAGTCTGCATTTGGGCAGGAGCCCCAGGCAGTCCGCGGGCTCATTACGGCTGGTAAATGCTGCAGGTCCTCAGAGCCGTCTGCTGGTACAACTCCTCGGGAGGCTCATTCGCTGAGGACTTCGGTCACGGAGGGCCTTGGTCTGCTTGTACTGGGGGGTGGGTGATGGGCAGGAGCAGGCCTTGGTTGCAGTAGCTGGGCAGGGGTCACAGGCCCTCTCACTGGCTTTTCACACAGACATGTCAGAGGATCACTGCTCATGCCAATGCGACATTCCCACAGGGCATGGGATTAGAGACAACATGGATGAGGGGGCCACAGTGCATGTGCAGTCACTGCAGAGTCCCATCTGCTCCCAGCCACCCAGAGGTCTCCACTCCTTCACCAGCCACTCTCTACTCGCCATGCTCCTACCCGCTGGCGATGTCACTACTGTTTGTTACTGTTAAGCTCCATGGAGACAGTGACTGTCCTGGCACACAGTAGGTGCTCTCCGTGCCTCCTATAGACAAGTCTGTAGTAGGGGAGGCTGTGCGGCCCCAGGCACCGTGGTTCTGGCAGGACTGTGTTTGGATGACAGAAAGGCCAGTTTGGGGTGACTGGAAGTTGGGAATCACTGGGTGGCTTTAGCCAGTCTTCCTTGAGGGCTTCACCCATTTTCTTGAGGGTGTCAGAGAAGGGGACCCATCAGTGGGCTTTCAGCGGGGAGCCTGAGACCAGCCGGAAGATTCAGTCTGGCTTCAGAGTTCTGAGCTGCGCCTTCTGTCAGCGCTGCCCAATGGCTGGAAGTGGTCAGCGTGAAAATGCAAACAAAACTGCCTGGGAGCTAGAAATGGGTTTTGATTTGGCTGCTGGGAATCGAACTCGGGACCTCAGAGACTGCAGAGCGGCCCTCTACCAATTGAGCTAAATCCCAGCTCTGTCATCTAAGTTGTTGTTAGGTGCCATCGAGTTGAGTCCAACTCATAGCAACCCTCACAGGGTTTTCAATGGCTGATTGTTTCAGAATTGCCTTGGGAGTGGGTTGCCACGTCCTTCTCCCATTATCATCTAAGTAGATACTACTTAAAATGAAAAAAGCTACAGAAATCCATGGCTGTCAACCCCCAAATATTCCCCAGACAGTTTTAGGAGTTAAAATTGGTGGAAAACAATTTCTTAAATTTTTTGGCGCCCACCCTCTCAAGCACAATGATACCTGTGGGAAATGTGTTAGGAGGTGGCCTAGGAGCCGGAAGCGTTCACACCATGCACGCACAGTTTGATTTAGACTCAGGACGGGACAGAACCACAAGGGAATCAAACAACCCATTCTCCATGCTCCCCAGAACACGTGGTGTCTGGTTTCTGAAGAACTGGAACAAAAAGTTCCTATTTGACGGATGACTGGGGCTCATTCAGTTTTATGTGTCATCGCTTTTGAAGAAAGTGCGCCCTCAGGAACCCATTCACGGACATTCTATTTTCAGGACGCATGAGCAGCGTGACCCTCAGCTGAGGGCCTGCCTTCTCTGGCCTCCTAAAGTCCAAGTCTGAATTCCAGGCCCCGATGGAAGACGTTTAATCCTGAGGCGTGAGGGAGAAAAGCAAAACCAGAGGGCAAAGTGTACGCTTCTTTCTCACCCTGAGAGCTTGGCTTTCTTAGAGGGTGGACGGATAGAAAGGCCACAGCACGGCAGAGCCACATCCAGAGGCTGTCCCCTGCATACCGAGGCGGCCTGTCCTCTCTGTCCCCCACCAAGCCTATTTCTTCTCCCTGGATGCTTATTCCTCATGGGAATAGTAGGTTTCTCAACTAAATGGCAAAGACAGCTGAAGCCAGGGACTGGAGAAGCAGGGGCCGGGAACCTGCTGGGCTGCCAAGGGGTCTGGGCAGGTGGCGAGGGCTGCTGCCAGGAGGGGCAGAGGAAGGTCCAAGGCTGAGTGCAGAGAGAGAGGCAGCTTCCCCCACCCCCTCCTGGCTGGGAAACTCCACCTTGGCAGAGCACATCTTGGGGGCTCCAGGAATGACCCCAAGTTCAAGGGAGTTCGCTATGCTCTGATGGAGAGAGCCAGGAGAGACATATGGCAATGTGATGCTAAGCCAACAGCAGCGTGGTGGCACCACGGGATTGACAGTCCCCTGAAAAGCTTTGCTCTGCTGCTAAGTTTTAGCTTGAGCATTATGTCTTTGGGGCTGGGATTTAGCTCAGTTGGTAGAGCGCCGCTCTGCAGTCTCTGAGGTCCTGAGTTCGATTCCCAGCACCATAAAAATGGGAGAAGGATGTGGCAACCCACTCCCAAGGCAATCCCGAACAATCTGCCATTGAAAACCTATAAGTGTCACTATGAGTCGGACATGACTCCATGGCACCTAACAACAACAACAATTATGTCTTTGAGAGCAGGAGATACAGAGAAAGGAGAGGGGACAGAACATTTCCAAATTTCTTCCTTTCTTCTCCTCTCCTTTCCTTCCCTCCCTCCCCCTTTCCCTCCTTCTCTCCCTCCCTCCCTCTGTCCCTTCTCCTCCCTTTCTCTTCTCCTCTCTTCTCTTCCCTTCCCTTCCCTCCTCTCCTCCCCTCTCCTCCCCCCCTCCCCTCCCCTTTCCTTCCTTCTTTCAACAGAGTCTTGCTTTGTAGCCCCCGCTGGCCTGGAACTTGCTACGGGAACCACGGGGGCTACGATTGAACTTTTGCTGATCCTTCAGCCGCTGCCTCCATGTGCTAGGACACAAGTGTCCCCTACCAGGCCCAGCTGGGTCTCGGAACTGGAAGCGCATCTCCCCTCAGTGGCTGTGTCTGCTTTGGGAGCAGAGCTTTTCCAGAGCATTCCTGGGATGGTCAGGGGTTGAGAGCCAGCAGCCTTGGCATGGCGTGGAACTTCATCTACTCTGCCCAAATCCTCCCATTTAGTGAATTGAAGGAATGTAGACGCTTAAAGCTAAAAACCAAAACAAAAACTCTGCTTCTAGAAAACAATCTAAAATCAAATGGAGGGTCCGGCATTTAGAATGCACAAACCAAAGGCCAGTGGCATTTTGGGGCCATGTTGCTAGCTCCCCGCTGACCCCAGGTAATCCACTCCCAAGGCAATCCTGCAACAGTCAGCCATTGAAAACCCTATGAGGGTCTCTATGAGTTGGATACTGACTTGACGGCACCTAAGAACAACAGCTCAGTTGGTAGAGCTCTGAGCTACAGTATCTGAGGACCCGAGTTCAATTCCCAGCACCACAAAAATGGGAGAAGGGCCTGGCAATCCACTCCCAAGGCAATCCCGAAACAGTCAGCCATTGAAAACCCTATAAGGGTCGCTATGAGTCGGATACCGACTCGATGGCACCTAACAACAACAATAACAACAACAGCAGCAGCAGCAGCAGCAAGCATCATACTGGACTGGAGATAGCCAGAGAGGTCATGGGACCCAACCGTTGCCCACAGTGCAGATGAGGAAACTGAGTCAGTCAAGTGAGGTCACCTACAGCGTGGGGGATATGCAGCCCTGCGGCCAGGTGCAGCCCCTGCCTCAGCAAGCCAGCACTCTCCCTTCACCCCCACTCTGCTCCCTAAGAGCAGGCCTGCATCTGTACCCCTCCACCCATAACAGTCAAAGAGGACACGGGGACGAGGAAGGTGCCCGGCCCAGAGCAGGTGCAGGGCTGCTCTGTGTCTGCCCCAGTGGGGGAGGGGCCGCGCGTGTGTTTCGGGGCAGGGCGCGCTCTGCCAGGCTCTGCTCCTTGTTCTACTTCTGTGCAGATAACTCCTAGTCACGAGCTTCCTGAACCAAGCTCCTTTCAGTTTGTGTCTGCTCCACTGCTCGGGCTTAATCCGGTTCCCAATCTTTGAGAGGGAGTTTCGCCCAACTGTTTAACTGTTGATCCTTAGCGGGGAGCAGGGAGGAGCTGGGGAGACCAAGCAGCAGGCCGGAGGCTCTGTGGGCTGGACAGCCGAGGCCGGACCACAGAGATTCAAGGGGTGCTGTCCTTGTCCAGTCGAGATTCGAACTCACATGGTGGCCAGATTGAAGGGAAATCTTGGTGTGGATTTCTCCTAGACAAGGACTTAGCTTGGCTATCTGTGGGGCCCCGCTTGGCACAACGGTGATTGTGAGCGGCCACCCAGCGGAGCAGAAGCAACTGCACAGTAAGGCTGAGTTCCTCACCGGACTCTGGCTCAGAAGGGCAGCGATGCTTTCCCACTCAGGCCGCGTTCCCGCAGCAGTGCCAACCACGGTGCCCCGGCCTTAGCCCTTTGGGGCTGTCTCCCAAGTGGTGCCCTCAGAGCTCGCAGTGGGGGTTCTGCCTGTGGGCGAGGCTGACGCCCCTAGGGAGGAACAGAGCCTGGCACCTCGAGCCTCAGCACAGCATTTCTACCCTGAAGGGTGCTCCCTTCCCCAAAGGAGTGCCAGGCACCCCTGTGGGGCTCTGAAAAGGCTCCCGCAGCCCGGCTGCCCCCCACCCCTCGCCTGTTCCTTCTGCTCCCCCAGATCTCGGAGAGGTCTCTGGTGAATCTCACCTACTCATGGCCATAGGTCCTGCACCTCCCTCTAAAGCTTTAGCTCCAGGCTCTACCAGAAGCTCTGGCCCAGGGGGCAGCTGTAGACAGGTGGCAGCTGGGCTCCCACCCAAGTTCACGCACAGCCAGCTCAGCTACCTGGCAAGGCTTCTCCCCTCAGGGACTCAGTTTCCCCATCTGTCCTGTGGATGACGGTTGGGTTCCATGACCTCTCTGGCCATCTCCAGTCCAACATGATGCTTGTTGTTGTTGTTAGGTGCCGTCGAGTTGGTATCCGACTCATGGCGACCCTCATAGGATTTTCCATGGCTGACTGTTTCAGGATTACCTTGGGAGTGGATTGCCAGGCCCTTCTCCCATTTTTGTGGTGCTGGGAATCGAACTCGGGACCTCAGAGACTGCAGCACAGTGCTCTACCAACTGAGCTAAATCCCAGCCCAGTATGATGCTGGGGCGTTAGAATTAAGAAGAGCCATGATAGGGTGGGTACAGTGGGTGGGGGTAGGGCGTGGATGGGGGTTGCTTCTGAGAAGAGCAAGACAGTGAGCTCTAAAAGCTGTGCTGGCCACTCAGACCAGGGCACAACTGGGTAATTCCTGCGTCATCACTGAAGGGCACGGAAGGGCGCTCTTAACCTGTAGGGCTTTGGGCCTCTTCACAGCCCCAGCCTCTCCCCTCCCTGCCATTGGAACCCCGGATGCCAGCATCACTGCCCCGCTGCCTTTGGTCTGCAGCCCAGCCCCTTGCCTGAGACTTCAAGGCCCGGGGCAGTGCCACCATTTGCACCTAGTGGGACAGTGGAGCCTTGACCCACCCCCTTGATCATTCTGACCCCTCAGAAAGAAATATGTGACCATGTCAGCAATCATGCTGCGCCCTGTGTAAAATAGAATAGGCGAAGGCGCCCACCCAAGGGTGGGGTCAGCAGGAGACGGTTTCGAAGCCCGTAAAATCTTTAGGGTTTCCAAGGGAGATTCAGCTCCCATCGGGACTTGGGGCCAATGGGGACAAGGCACCCAGATCCTCAGCGCATCTCCACGAGTAGCGTGGGCCCAGGGAGCCTGTCGGCAAACAGAAAGCGGTTCCAATAAACCTGGGGCGTTCAGAGGTCGGGGGAGGGCCAGGCACCTCCTCTGTGCGGGGATCTTCAGCCGCTTTCTCCCTCCATTAGAGGGGCAGGGCAGCCGGGAGGAAGTCTCTCTCCAGTTTTGCTCCCCGGGGTTCCAGCCCAAGTCTCCAGGGGCCACTAGCCTTAGTGCAGGCTACCCTGCAGACTCTCAAGAGGGCTTTTGGTTAAAAATCAGCTGTTTGGTCCAAAATGGGCTCCCAGGCTCAGCCCGGTGAGACGGATGGATCCAGGAGAGCCCTGGGGTTTGGAGGTCAGGGAGCGAGCCAGGGTCTCCTCTCCAGCCTGGACCATGCCTGGAGGGTGGCGGCAGGCTGGCACCGCGGACCCTCCCTGAGCCGGGCTCCTGTCTGGGGGCCAGCTAAGCTCACGTTTGATTTCTAGGCGCACTCACCGGCTCCTCTTTGGTGTACGCTGTCCGGTTGGATCCCGCGAAGTAAAAGCGTCGGGTCAGGGCGCACTGGGCCGGCCAGAGCGCGGGTGCCCAGCACTGTGGCGCTCTCTGCGAACCCGCCCAGCGGGCTGGCGGTCGGCCAGATCCCGACACCGCCCCGCCAGGCACGTGGGCCGCTCTCCGCCCCGCCCAGCTGGGGGTCACCGGCCACCTCCTCCCGTGCCAATCCGGCCGAGGGCGGAGAGAACGCGCTGGGAGGCGTAGATAGGGCAAGGGCACCTTGCTCCTGACCGCAAGCCGGTTTGGGGGAAAGGGGAGCGCACACCTGCTATCGCGCCACTTGGCCCAGGTGCTGCGGCCACCCCGGTCCTGCCCTTGGCCCCAGGGACCCGCTGGCTGAGCTCGCGCTCCGGGTGCGAGGGACCTGACGGAATTCCCGTGCTAACTCCTCAGGGAGAACGCCACTTAGTCTGTCTTTACAGATAGGGAAACTGAGGCTCAGAAAGCGCCTAACCCAAAGCCATAGACGAGTCAGTGGGACTTTGCGCCCAGGGACTCCGGCCGCAGACCGCCCTCCTCTCATCGCCTCGGATTCTGCCAGGCATCAGGGCGCGGGCGGTCCCGCTGCATGGAGGGGACCCAGGCCTGGTCTACCAAGAAGAGCCCAGTGGGTCTCAAGGCAGCTGCTCTCGGTCCGGTAATGATCTGCTAGCAGACGCGGCGCGCGTGCAAGCAAGGACGCGCTGCGCTGCCGGGCAGAGGGGGCCCGCAGGCGGGGGAGGCTCCTCAGGGCTCCCGCAGCCGGCGCTTCGCACTCTCCTTCCAGACTCCAGGGTCAGCCGCAGGGTGCTCAAGAGCGCTTCAAAGCCAGCATCCCAAGGAGAGCCGCCATATGCAGCCCACCGGGTCTGCTGGACCACGTGAATTGCCCCGGACCTTAAAGGGAAGGAATCAGGTCTCCGCGTTCCCTTTGGAACTGGACAACATCGCAGCACCCTAGCCTCCCTCTCCCGTCACTTGTCATCTAAAAGTGATCACACAAAACCTATGTTCTTTTCTTCAGGGCCTACTTTTGCAACTCAGCTCCTGTACTTGCAAAATGAGGGCAGGAATAGAAATAAATAATGCATTAGTTGTTGTTGGGTGCCATCGAGTCCACATCAGACTCATTAGGTTAGGTTGTTGTTAGGTGCCGTCGAGTCGGTATCGGACTCATAGTGACCCTCTGTACAACAGGGGAAACACGATTGTCAGTGCTTCTCTGCTGTTCATAGGGTTTTCAATGGCAGATTGATTTTTGGGAGGGGGTTGCCAGGTCCTTCTCCCAAGCCTACAGCTTCTGGCGTTTCCCAGATGGTCTCCCATCCAGGTACTAACCAGGCCCAACCCTGCTTAGCTTCCGAGATCTGACAGGATCGGATGCCACAGGGCTACAGCTGCAGGCATCAGACTCATAGCGACCCTATATACAATAGGTGAAACACTATTGTCAGTGCTTCTCTGATGTTGCGCGCCACGATTATGTTGAGGTTTTAGCTCTAGCCTGGCTAAGACTTAGAGCCAAACCTACAATATAACAAGTTGGCCGGTGGCGTAAATGAAGGACTTCGGGAGACCTTCAGATGGAAAAACAGGGTAGGTAAGGTTTATTGGGTGCTCCTCTGATGGAGAGCAGGGAGCAAGCAGCCCCTATAGAGCAGAGCTCTATCCCTTTAAGTGCTGGCTCATAGTGACCCTCATGGGGTTTTCAGTGGCTGTTTGGGATTGCCTCGGGAGTGGACTGCCAGGTCGTTCTCCCATTTTTGCGGTGCTGGGAATGGAACTTGGGACCTCAGAGACTGCAGTGCAGTGCTCTACCAACTGAGCTAAATCCTAGCGGCAGTTGTCATAGACTTCACTAAATTGATGTCATAAAATGTCTCAAAACTCAATTTCATATTATTGATAAAATGTTGATACTGAGAATCAAGAGCCCAGAATGTTACCCACAAGATGTGAGATCTTGAGGAAGAATTTCAACCTCACTGTGCCTTGATTTCCCTTGTCTACAAATAGAAGACATTTTTCACCTAGACGGCAAGGCAGAGCCTACAGCAGCACGCTGACAGACAACATGGGCTGCCAACCGACAGCCACTCCCCTTCCAGACTCACAGAGGCCCGAGTTCATGCAGAAGAGTGATGCATCTAGTGAAAACATGAGGTTTCCCAGCCTCCCTTGCATCAGATACACACAACACACTTATGCACAGTGGAGGTGAGGGAGGAGAGGTTCCTGGGGAGACTGTTCCTTCCAGAACAAACAGGAAACGCTTGCTAGGAGAAAGCCCTCTGCCACCTTGTCCTTTCCCTGTCTTCTGGCCTGAAGCTCAGATAGGAGGCCTGGAGCTGCAGCAAGTGTCTTGGAACCAGGAGGAGACCAGTAGGAGGCTAGAGGCTATGCATTCCCAGGACACAGTGCCCGGCATGGTAAAGACGTTGGGGTGGGAATACAAGCCTCACGCCTTCACGACGTCACTGAGCTGCTCTCCCAGGGTGATGGCCAACCTCCAAACTTCCTTGTTGTTGTTAGGTGCTGTCTAGTCATGTCCGACTCATAGCGACCCTCATAGTGTTTTCAATGGCTGACTGCTTCGGGATTGCCTTGGGAGTGGGTTGCCATGTCCTTCTCCCACTTTGGGGTGCTGGGAATTGAACTCAGGACCTCAGAAACTGCAGAGCAGCGCTCTACCAACTGAGCTCAATCCCAGCCCAAACTTCCTTGTGATGAGAGCAAAATGAACACCTCGCTCTCAGGCCACCGTTGGAGGGGCTGTCGGGGCTCGCAGATGAATGCAGACGATTCAGTGCAGATGTGAGCAGGAGGGAGGTGGCTGCAACCAGCTCAGTGTCAGGTTCTGTTCTAAAGGATTTACTCATCCACCTCAATCCTCATGACCACCAGGTGAGATGGTACCAGAACCGGCTCCATCTCAGAGAGGACCACATGGAGGCCCAGGCAAGTTCCCAAGAGGCTCAGAAGCAGGGGGTACAGACAGCACCTCCCTAGTGCCTGGCCTAAGAAACTTAGAGTTTGTATTGTCTAGTTTTGTTTGGAGGGCTGGGATTTAGCTCAGTTGGTAGAGTGCTGCGCTGCAGTCTCTGAGGTCCCGAGTTCAATTCCCAGCACCGCAAAAATGGGAGAAGGACCTGGCAGCCCACTCCCAAGCCAATCCCCAAACAGTCAACCACTGAAAACTATGAGGGTCGCTATGAGTCAGACTCGACTCGATGGCACCTAACAACAACAACAACAGTGTTGTTTGGAGGGCTGGGGTTTAGCTCAGTTGTCAGAATGCTCTTCCACACTTTCTAAGGACCTGGGTTCCATCTCTAGCACGTTGTAAATGGGAGAAGGATGTGGCAGTCCACGGGGCGGGGGTGGGGGGGCATTAGGGAGGAATCAGAACAATCAGCCATTGTTGGACCCGACTCCATGGCACCTAACTGCTGTTTGGGGTACATTAGAGAATTTTCTTTTCTTTTCTTTTTTCGGTTCTGGGGCATGGAGGCCAGGGCCTCACTCACACTACACAAGCGCTGTACCCCTGGGCTGCACCCCAGCTGTTTTTTCACCTCTTACCATGAGACAGGGTTTTGCTAAATTGCACAGGCTGCGTCTGGTCTGGGATTTGCAGTCCTCAGGCTCTCGCTTCCAGCGTTGCTGGGATTGCAGGCTTGCGCCCCGCGCCCCCCACACTTTAGAGGACTTTTGCGTGTATTTGTGTGAAATTCTCTAAGACAGCGTTCACTGCACTGGAAGTTACTCCTTCTTTTCTCCTCCCTCCCTGTTTTCTCCTTCCCCATTTTTGAGCCAGGGTCTGGCCAGGTACCCCGGTTGGCCTTGGTCTCCCCCTCCTTCCTCCCTCCCGGCATCCTTAGCAAGGTTTCCCTGTGGCTAGGTGCTGCGGATGCAGAAAGAGACAAGGTCCGGGGCGTGCTCCAGGGCTGACCTCCGACGTCCCCCGGCCCGGCACAAGCCTGCAGACCCGGCCCATTTCCTGGGCCACCTTCCCCGGTCAGGGTTGGCCAGGTCCTCGCGGAGCGGCCCCCAGCTATGCATGGCCCGACCTGGCCACGGGCGGCTTCCCACAGCGACTCCTCCTAGCCAACAGGGGGCGGCAGAGCCACGGCGGCGGACGGCGCGGGGCTCAATCTCCTCCCCAAGGGGCCCGGCCGTCACCTGCCGCGGTCGGCTGCCCCCGAGCCCAGCCTCCCGTCCCAGGTCCCCCGGCTCCTCGGGCTCCGCGGCCGCGCAGGACTGGGCGCGCGGTGGGCGCAGCGTGGGGCGCGGGGCGCGGGGCGCGGCTCGGCCACCCTTCCTGTGGTCGGCAGGCGGCGCCAAGCCACAGTGGCGGCCCTGCCGGCCAGCCCTGGACCCACCGGCCGTCTGCGCCCCCGATGGCTTGAATGCCTTTCCTTGCTTTTAGTGTCAAATCCGAACGGAATCCGCGTCTACGCAGCCCCGCCGCGCGCCCCGCGTGGCCAGCCCGGGAGCCTCTGCAGAGTGGCGGGGGCTCTGCGTCTGTGGCCCAGCTCGGTCCCTCCTGGGGTGACCTCGGGGTGTGGCCGGGAGGGCTGGGATTTCCCGCCATTTCCAGACACGAGGCCAGGACCCGTGGCCCTTCTAGGCCCCAGGACATAGGCCTGCAGCGGTCTCCGGGACCCACCCACTCAGGACAGGGGGTTTAGGGTCAGGGCCGCCTTCCTGGGACCCCAAAAGCAGTAAGCAGCTACGGCTGCCAGGTCTGGGAGCCCAGGGCCCTGGACCCTGGAGGCCATTCCTTCGTTGCCTCGTCCCACCTGGGCCATAGCCTTTGGGAGGCAGCGTTGGGGGGCCTGGCAGGGGTCAGCGCTGTTTCTTGCAGGAGGTGGGGCAGATGGTGCGGAGAGACTTGGGGCTGCGGTTCCCGAGAAACAAAGGGGGAACTGTGGGTCTCTGTGGCAGTGTTATCACAGCCTGGCAGCCTGACTCACTCGGTGGCTGTGGCCCTGGGGCCATCTGTCCTGCACTCCAGGTGGGTCCCGCAGAGCTCACGGCCTGCTCACCTCCAGCACCTCCTACTGTGCCGGCTTCCTCAACACCATCTACCAGTCCCTGATACCCTGGATGTCGCCCCTGTCCTGGTGCCCAGCCCCACCCAGTGCACAGCCCTCCAGGGAAGCCAGGGAATCTGGGGAACAGAGCTCAGATGCCCTCATCCTGGACTCCTGGGTTTGGGGCTGTGCATCCCAGCCCGGGCCTGAGCAGGAGACTTAGTGCGGACTCTCCGCAGCAGAGCCTGTACAGAGGTGTGGGCGGAGTTCAGTCACCAAGGGCAGTGGCCCTCCTGCCCCACCACATGTCCACAGGAGAAGCCACCTTAAGCCAGAAAAGCAAATGAGAGCCTCCTTTCCTGAGCTCCATGGAACCATGAGAGGCCACTGCCCCAGAGCCACGCCCCCATAGGCAAGGAAGGAGACCTGTCCATACTTGGCTCTCTTTTTTTTGGGGGGGGGCGGTACTGGGGGTTGAACCTAGGGCTTCATTCCTGCATGCTCTGCAAGTGCTGGACCACTGAGCTGCACCCCCAGCCCCCCCCTTTTTTTTTTTTTAATTTTTGAGACAGGGTCTCATTAAATTACACAGACTGCCTCTGGTCTTGAACTTGCGATCCTCTTGCCTCTGCCTCCCAAGCTGCTGGGATTACAGGCATGCACCACCACACCCTGCCACACTAGGCTCTCTTATGGTCCCCAGGCCAGGCTGCTCCTCATTGACTGAGCCCTGCAGGAAGCCAGAAGCCAAGGGGGCTGTGGATGCTGGCCACAGCAGTCATGTCTAGCGAGCTGGAGAGGGCCTCACTTCAACTCTGCAGGACCCCTTTGGCCTTGGGTGCCCTGGGCATTTGGGGCATCCTGTGTGGCTCCTAACGCAGTAGCTGGTGGTATGTGCGGCTGCTAACTGTATCCCGGGCTGGGATTTAGCTCAGTTGGTAGAGCCCTGAGCTGCAGTCTCTGAGATCCAGAGTTCAATTCCCAGCAGTGCAAAAATGGGAGAAGGGCCTGGCAATCCACTCCCAAGGCAATCCTGAAACAGCCATTGAAAACCCCATGAGGGTTGCTATGAGTCGGATACTGACTTGAAGGCACCCAACAACAACTGCATCTCAGGCCATGCAGCCCCACTGGCCCCATGGGCTTCTGGGGCTTTGGGGGCAGGCTGTGTGGAGGGGAGTGGGGTCCGTGGAGAGCTTTCCAGGTGGGGGAAGCGCTCCATTCCTTTGCCCCTCGCACCCAGGGCTCCCCAGTGCCCAGGACAGGGTCCGCAGGTAGCAGGCCTCAGCACAGCTTGCTGAGTGGACAGGCAGGTGGAGTCCTGGGCCTTAGCTGCTACCTCTTCAGGAGTGGAGGGGACGTGGGCTTCCAGGGATGCAGCGCAGCACAAGGGCGGTCCCCAGGGCGCTGACCACTGTGTTGCTTGGGTTTTTACCACTCTTGCCCCGCTCCGTGTCCTGGGCCCACCTGGGAGTCACCTGCCCCATGTGAGGCTGGGCCCTCTCCCCAGGTGTGTCCTGCACTAGGTGTCACTTGTGTGACCTTGTTCTGTCTCCACAGCTGGCCTGTGGGCAGGCAGTGCTGCAGACATCCTCGCTGTCCAGACGAGGGGCCTGAGGTTCAGTGAGGTTGAGCGTCTGTTAGGTGACTTTCCAAAGGTCTCTGGGCAGTGTGGGGTGGAGCGAGGGCCGCTCAGGCCTGCCTCAGGGGAAGCCTGGGCGCTGTACCTCTTGGCCCCGTGGCTTCTTCTCAAAGGCCATCTGACTGCTGGGGTCCCCACAGTGACCCTGAGGATGACTTGGCTGAAGGCAAACTCTGTTGTTAGATGCCGTCGAGTCGGTATCCGAATCATAGCGACCCTCATAGGGTTTTCAATGGCTGACTGTTTCGGGATTGCCTTGGGAGTGGATTGCTAGGTCCTCCCATTTTTGTGGTGCTGAGAATTGAACTCGGGACCTCAGAGACTGCAGAGCGGCGCTCTATCAACTGAGCTAAATCCCAGCCCTGAATATCAACTCTAGACACATTGATTTGGTGATGCTGAGCCAGGCTCTCAGGCAGTCACCTGGGCCTTTGCAGGCACCTGGACACGTCCCTTGGACCTCTGTCACCCTTCCCTTTGAGATGGTCCTCCCATCCCGCCAGACCTGGCCCAGGCCCCCAGCACACTTGCCCTAAACTGCCTCTTGCACTTTTGTTCCCCTCCCCCAAGCCCGTGTCCCCCTCTCCTTGGCCAGATGCCTGCTCAGCCCCAGCCCGGCTATGCTGAGCCCAGGGCCAGGCCACTCGCTGTATCCCCCTGAGGCTTGGTTGGCCCTGGTGTGCACCCCACGGCCCTCTGAGAGCTCCCATCGGGGCAGTGGCCACAGGGCTGGCCTCTGACTTCTGTGTTTAACGGTGGTTCACCAGGGGAGGCTGGGATTTAGCTCAGTTGATAGAGTGCTGCTCTGCAGTCTCTAAGGTCTTGAGTTTGATTCCCAGCACTGCAAAAATGGGGGGACGTGGCAACCCACTCCCGAGGCAATCCCGAAACAGTCAGCCATCAAAAACCCTATGATGGTTGCTGAGTGGACACGACTTGACGGCACCTAACAAACAACTTGTCTTTCAAGAGAAAATTTTAAGGGCTGGGATTTAGCTCAGTTGGTAGAGTGCTGATCTGTAGTCTCTGAGGTCCCGAGTTCAATTCCCAGCACCGCAAAAAATGGGAGAAGGACGTGGCAACCCCATTCCCAAGGCAATCCCAAAACAGTCCGCCATTGAAAACCCTATGTGGGTGGCTATGAGTCGGACACGACTCGATGGCACCTAACGAAACCACCACCACCACCAGGGGAGGGAGGCCGGTGTTTCAGGAGCTTTTGACCCGCTGACCTGTCTGTCCAGCCACTTCACCCAGCTCCAAAGAGCATCTTCCTCCCAGGGCTGCCTGCAGGCCTTAACTGACTGGCCCTGTGGGGTGCTGGGGCCGGGCTCCCCTGGTACCTGTGGGGTCCTTCAGCCCTCTGGTGCCCTCTACTGGCCAGTGCAGATTACTGCGGCTGACTCTGCGGGCTCTAGGGGACCTAGGATCACACACTTGGGAAAAACAGCCGGCCTGTCTTCACAGCTGACCCCTGCTCACTGCGCCCACCTGCCCAGCTCTGATCTGCAGCCCTCCCCCCGCCAGGGAGTAGCCTGAGTGGACACAGGGCTGTCCCACCGACCCCCATCCATGTCTGAGGCACATGTAAATGCAGGTTTCTCCCGGACAGATCCGTGTGGTGTGATTCAGGGCTTCAGCATTTATATTGTTTCTCTAAAAGGTTTGCCACGTCTCTGGGCCACATCTGGTTTCAAGTCGACGGGCTTTGGCAGCTTGTAACATTTCCGCTTGATTTCTCAGGCGGAGTGATTTCAGACGTCTGGGCGCTGGAGTTAGCTTCGGATCTGCCAGAACATCCGCGTGTAAGATGCCGCCTGGACAGCCCTCCTCCAACTCAGTGGGCGCCTACAGGGGGCGCCCATGCTAGGCGCAGAGCTATGATCCTGACAGCCAGCCCTGTCCCTGATAAGCTCTGCCTCCTCTCCCACTGGCGCTGCTCAGCTGGGACCACCCATCTGCCCCTTTCCCAAGCTCAGCAACAAAGGTCAAGGGTGACTGTGTGGAAATCAAGCAGCCGTTTGCTTGTTACGAGGAGCTCATTCTAGAAGATCTAGAAAAGGCAGTGCAGCCAGTGCCAAGGGCAGGCAAAGGTCATTCAGGAGAAAGTCAAGGGCGCCTTGCACCCCATTTCCTTCCATCGGCACTAAGGTTTGGTTGGCATTATCAAGCCGGTTGGGCTGAGATTTAGCTCAGTTGGTAGAGCGCTGCTCTGTAGTCTCTGAGGTCCTGAGTTCGATTCCCAGCACCACAAAAACGGGAGAAGGACGTGGCAATCCACTCCCAAGGCAATCCCGAAACAATCAGCTATTGTAAACCCTATAAGGGTTGCTATGGGTCAGACACGACTCGACGGCACCTAACAACAACAAAATCAAGCCAATTACCATTGTGGGCACCTGGGGCTCAATCCTGCCAGGACTCAGGGGTGAGCCTTGGCATTATCTCAGCCGTGGGCTGAGGAAGCGGGTTTTAGCCACACCTCCCTGTCTGTCAGCAATGGAGGATGAGTGAGCTCCTTCGGTCAAGAAAGCTGCCTGAGGCAGAGGGTCTGGTGATAGTGGCATGCAGTGATAAATACAGCACTGGTAACATGGTCAATTACAGCTCCTCTGTGTGTCAGAGGTTCTTGGAGTTGGCCCAGCCCATGGTCCAGGGCCTCTCCTGAAATCATGTGCCAGAATTCCAGACCCTGTGATGAGAGCCCTGCCCCCACCTGTGGGAGACAGGCACCCTGCTGAGCTCTCTTTCCCCTCTCCCACCCAAGGTTCAGCCCCCACCCCTGCTCTCTCCCCGGTCCTGGGCAATCTGTTGCTACTCTCTGGGTTGTGCCCCACTTCTCACAGGATCTACAAAGGATTTGAGGGAAGCTAAATAGACATTTTTTGGGCTGGGATTTAGCTCAGTTGGTAGAGCCCTGCGCTGCAGTCTCTGAGGTCCCAAGTTCGATTCCCAGCACCGCAAAATGGTAGAAGGACGTGGCAACCCACTCCCAAGGCAATCCCGAAACAGTCAGCCATTGAAAACCCTATGAGGGTCGCTATGAGTCGGACATGACTCCACGGCACCCAACAACAACCACAACAACAAATAGACATTTAGTTCAAAATTTTTTTTAATGAATATGTTACAATGTTAGGGGTTACTGTACAGCTACAGTAATAACAACTGTAGTATTGATGGAGGGATAGACACAGATCGTGATTCCATTCTTAAAATGAAAAATTTATGCTGTTGTTGTTGTTGTTAGGTGCCTTCGAGTCGGTATCCAACTCATAGCGACCCTCTGTACAACAGGCGAAACACTATTGTCAGTGCTTCTCTGATGTTTATAGGGTTTTCAATGGCAGATTGATTTTGGGGAGTGGGTTGTCAGGTCCTTCTCCCAAAAAGTTTATAGAGGTAGATTAGTCAGATTAGCGGTTGCCGGGGCTAGGGATGGGGAAGGAGGGAGGTGGCTGTGGCTATACACATGGGATCTTTGTGATGGGTCTGTGTCTTGACTGAGGTGGTGTCCACATGAATCTACACCTGTAATAAAATTACATAGAACTAAGTACACATGCCTAAAACTGATGCTGTCTGAATAACGTCTGTGGATTAGATCAGATAATTTGTGGCCATAATACCATATTGTAATTAAGATGTTGCCATTTAGGTAAAAGACATATAGGATCTCTCCCTATTATTTGTTACAAATGGATGTGAATTAAATTGTCTCAAAGTACAAAGTTAAAAAAAGTAAGTGGGTTAAAAGAGAAATAAAACTTGCACACAAATACTCATAGCATAATTGCCCATAACTGGAAACCATGCAGATACCTGCCAACAAGTGATTACGTAAACAAATTGAGATACCTTCATATGATAGAGTCCACTCTACAAAAGAAAGGAGCAAAGTGAGGGGTCACAGAGCCACTTGGGTGACCTCCGTAGGCATTATCCTGTGTGGATACCAGACACAGACGAGTGCATAGAAGCTGGTTCCATTCATAAGAAAGCCCAGGGAGGCAAAGCTCACCTACAGCTTAGACAAGCGGTTGTCTGGTGCTGGGAGTGGAGACTTGGTTACAAGTCATGATTACAAGGGCATTTTTGCGTGGTGGAGATGTTCTGTATCTTTGTTTTTATGCGTTTGCTGAAATTCAGCAGAACGTATCCTTCATGTATATAGATATTCACTTTGGTCAAAACTCACTGAAATATGCATTCAAAACAAATGGCTTTTGGCACATGTAATTTATATCCGACCAAGAATTGTTGTTGTTGTTAGGTGCTGTCGAGTTGAGTCCGACTCATAGCGACCCTATGTACAGCAGATCGAAACACTTGCCAATTCTGTGCCAGGCAAACGATCTTATTTATGTTTAAGCCCATTGTTGCAGACACTGTGTCAATCCATCTGGTGGAGGGTTTTCCTCTTTTGCGTTGACCTGCCACTCTTCCAAACATGATGTCCTTCTCCAGGGATTGTTGTTGTTAGGTGCCGTCAAATCGAGTCCAACTCATAGCTACCCTCATAGGGTTTTCAATGGCTGACTGTTTTTTCGGGATTGCCTTGGGAGTGGATTGCCAGGCTCTTCTCCCATTTTGTGGTGCTGGGGATCGAACTCGGGACCTCAGAGACTGCAGAGCAGTGCTCTACCAACTGAGCTAAATCCCAGCTCACCGTGAATAGGTTATGCAAAATCCAAGTGGGAGGGTTTTGTCCCCACGCTGGAACAGGTTACAGATGTCAGTTTTAGAGCCTCATTTCCCACGTTCCATGGACAACTGCAGGCGGTTTTTCTCTTCAAGTGTTTCTCTGCATCTTGCAGATAATTTAACTCATCCCAGCTGAGCCCTAGCGATCCCATGCACGGTGACTCATACAGCGATCAACTATTTAAGAGTGTCCACGGAGAAGAGACTTTTGGCACCAGAATGATATACATCCGTTTCTTGAGGTTAGGACCCCGTTCCTGTCCATCTCTCACGCGGGGTTCCCGCAGGGTGGAATCAAGACGGAGCCTGGACGTTTACCCCGAGATGAGTCTACTGCAGCGGATATGGCGGTGTGCCACTTGGGTCTCCCACCCAGACGGAACATGCTGGAAAGCCGGAGGAGGGAGTTAGGGGGCAGCTTCTGCCGTCAGCTCCTTCAGCATCTGTCCCAGTGTGTAGCCCGGGTCCTTCTTTGAGGGCAGCTCCGGACTAGGGCTGCTCTGGGCCCAGTGGGGACCAGAGCCTGGCTCTTCCCCGCCCCCCTCACCCCCAGACTCTCCCTGAGGGCTGTCCCTGGTTTCCTGCCCAGCACCTCAGTGTGATGCTTGTCTTCTTCCATGGCCCCCGTTCCCTCCCCTCTGGTGCCTGACTCAGCCACAGCCTGAGGTTTCCTCCTCTTAGGCCACCTGGCTCCCTGCTGTCCTTTGGTGAGCGTCGCCCACCACCCATCTCTGGCATAATGTCCTGCCTCCGCGTGGCCTGTGCTTCCCAGAAGACTGGAAATCAGCTCCCTGCTAGATGCCTGCTTTAGTCAAGGTCCGACCAAGACGCCGGAACTGGGCGTGGAATCGAGGCCCAGTGACGGGAAGTCTTTGCACCGGGGCATGGGGGAGAGTGGGTGGAAAGAGGTAAGACACAAGTGCGGAGCCGTAAGGTCTTCAAGACACCAGCAGGCGCTGCCAGTTGCTGTCCCCTGAGGCTCAGAGGGACAAAGGGGGAGGAGGTGCGGCGGGAGCCAGGGTGTGCCAGAATGCCTATCAGGGAGATGCAGTGAGGGCCTCAGATGCGGGGTGTGGGGACAGAGAGGGAGGCTGAGTTCTTCGCCACCTGGCTGTCCCTGATCTCCACCAGCGCCGGCCATCTAAGCCCACCCAGCAGCTGGAGGACGGTGGGCCCAGGAACTGGGCTCCTTCGCTACAGAGCAGAGCTCAGGAAGCTGAAAGGACACAAGCAAGTGACCAGGACACTGTCCACGTCCTCAGTGCTGCCGATGCACTGAAACCTCCTCTGGGTTCCGCACAGGTGGGTGGGAAGTGTGTAGGAGAGGCGGGTTGCTGGGTAAAGCAGGTGCTGGGCAGTGGGGGAGCAGAGTCCAGGTGGAGGGGGACCCGGGTACTCCTGGAATGCTCTCTCATCTTTGCTGTGTATTTGAACATTGTCACCATAAAATATTATAAAACAAAAGCAAAACTGCCGGGCGTGGTGGCGCATGCCTGTCATCCCAGCAGCTCGGGAGGTGGAGGTGGGAGGATCGCAAGTTCGAGACCAGAAGCAGTCTGCTTAACTTAGTGAGACCCTGTCTCAAAAAAAAAAAAAAAGGGGGGGGGGCTGGGGGCGCAGCTCAGTGGTCCAGCACTTGCAAAGCATGCAGGCACTAGGCCCTGGGTTCAACCTCCAGTACCGCAAAAAAAAAAAAAAAAAAAGCAAAACCAAAAATACCCCGACCCTTTTGAAGCAGAGTATTTGGGGAAAAGGCAGGCACGTTTCTGGCTCCCCCACTGGTCCCTGTAGCATGGCAACACAGTCTTCTCTTTCTCCTTGCTTATAGTGTAGTGGGGGTGTTGGGACACCCGTCTGTAGCGTCCCTAGTTCTGTCTGCCATCTTGGTGGGACTGGTGGTTCATGCCCATGTCTGGCTTCCATCCAGGCCATGTTGCAGGTGGCTGCCCCATCGCCTTAACACCATCTGAGTTTTGTTTGTTGTTAGGTGCCATTGAGTTGGGTCTGACTCGTAGCGACCCTCATTGGATTTTCACTGGCTTATTGTTTTGGGATTGCCTTGGGAGTGGGTTGCCACATCCGTCTCCCTTCCTTCTGAGTTAGCTGCTTACATTTACACATCTGAAGCTGGGCTTGGTGGGTGCTGTGCCCACTCAGGAGGCTGAGGCAGGAGGATGGCCCGAGCCCAGGAGTTCGAGGCCAGCCTGGGCAATATACTGATACTCAGAAAAAAAAAAAAAAAAAAAAAGAAAGAAAGAAAGAAAGAAAATGTCTGGAAAATTCTCATAAGATACAAATGTCGAGGTTTTCTTAGAAAGCAGGCTGTGACAGCGGCAGGTGTGCCATGCTTCCCAGCTGCGTTTGTGGACTTGAGTTGGTGGACTGAGCCCTCCCCACATTTGCACAGTGTCATCTATTCCCTCCTGTGCCACACCTGACTCCCTTTACTGCTTTAGACTTCCTGTCTGGTCCCTGGAAACATTTGAAGCCCACCCCCTGGATTCCTTAGAACCCTTCTATATAGGGTGAGCCCTACAATTGTCCTTAAGCTGCATTAATCCAAGACCCCCTCTGTCACTTGCCTTACCTATGTGCCAAATCCACATGAGGTAGAACATGGCTGGAGAGAAAAACAGGGCTAAAGGCAGGGGGTCTGCTATGACACACTTAAGGGTCTGACTGTCAGCCTCACTGGCTATTCATGATGTCTCCTCTCAACCTAATAACTTGTAGGAATCATGATGTTGCGACAAAGATGGGAATAGTAATAACAACAACAACACTTACGTTGACCATAATCCTGGCACCCGTGTTACCTACTTTAATGTCGTAGAACATCATGAGGGAGCTACTATGACTTCGGCTATTTTATAGATGGGGAAAGTGACATTCAGAGAGGTTCAGAAACAGGACTAAGGCCCACAGCTGGTAAGCGATGGAGTCAGTGGTCAAATCTCAGCCCATTGGACTCCCATGTCCACGTTATTGGTGGCTTGCTGTGTGCAAGGATCCCATACCGAGTCATTTCCTGTCCTTCTGGTGTGTTAATCCCAGTCTCTTCCACCTTCACCCACAGGTCAAATGCTTGTTGTTCTTGGATCTCCCCCTGGCCGCTCCACCTCTGTTCCAATATGGCGCCCTGAATCGGGCTCAGTGTTGTGAGAAGGGCATGCCAGTGGACCTGCCCAGTGTGGCCAACTTTGCCTCCCACAATGACGCTGTGTGCTCTCCCTAACTAGGTGGGAACCATCGCTGTCACACAAGTCGCCTCCACCCTCAAGAGGAATGAATTCCTTCCACCGCAGCCAATACCACAGAGTACTTGGGAGTGGAGGTGGGAGGTCCGTGTTCTGGTGTTACTAAGTCACCCTCATTTCCTCTGCCTTAGTAATGCCTACTGAGTCTTGGACGCAGAAAGGCCCTGGGCATGATGTGGTCTCCACACCCAGCCTCCAGCAGGCATGGAGGCGGGAGGCATGCTGCCCTCAGGAGAGTATATTCCATAGTGTCCACTCCCACCAGGGGATGAGAGCCTTGCTCGTGCTCTCCGAGCTGGGTACCCTCCTGTACAAGAAAGAGGTGAGGCAGAGACAGGTGAGGTTGACCCAATAGCCATGGACTGACCTGTCTCACTTCCAACGCTTCCTGTAGTCACACTGGGACCCAGGGATGGGTCTTGGCCAATGGAAAGTGAGTAGAGGCGACATCTCACTTCTTGGCAGAGGCATTTTGAACTCAGTGTACTTCTTCCAGCTCGCTCCCCCATTTTCTTTCCCATTTCCTCTGACTCCTGCAATAATGTGGGCTCTAGACAGCAGAGGCCACCAGCTGCATACGACCCCGTGGTGGCTATTCTTCAATCGTGGCCCGGGTGGGCCTCCTCTCCTGATATGCCCATCCCTGGGTAGCACCTTCCCAGCTGCTGGCTGTCTTCAACAACAGACTATGGCAAAAATGATGTGGGGTGTGTTATGGATCCAACTGTGAAGAAGGTTGATAGCTGGTGCGTTTCCACTTCCGGAAGCTCCAGTCTGCCACACAGGAAGTCCAGCCATCTTGAGGGACTTAGGAAGTAGTGATGGAGAAGATCTGAGACCCCATGGGGTGGGTGAGGGGAGAAGATGCTCAGCTGCCTTCGTGCCTGCTCTGTCCAAGCCTGTGCTTGGGCCATCCCTGTCAGGATGCCCGGCACGTGAGTGAGCCATCCCGGATGCTACCAACTGCGCCTTAGCCGACATCCTGTGGAGCACAAGAGCCATCCAGCAGACCCCACAGAATCACGCGAGGTCATGGAAAGGTGGCTGCTTTCAGCCACTGCATCTTGCAGTGATTTTGACAGAGCAATCGTTCACCAATGCAGTGAAGGAGAAGCTAGAGACATGTTGGCCCCTGTGACTTGAGAGTTTTCCTACTGGCCCCCTTAGCGTGTATTTTCCTGATTAGCGCCTGAACTCCTCAAGTTGTTGTTGTTGTTAGGTGCCGTCGGGTCGGTATACGACTCATAGCAACCATCATAGGGTTTTCAATGGCTGACTATTTCGGAATTGCCTTGGGAGTGGATCGCCAGGTCCTTCTCCCATTTTTGCAGTGCTGGGAATTGAACTCCGGACCTCAGAGACTGCAGCGCAGTGCTCTACCAACTGAGCTAAATCCCAGTCGAACTCCTCAAGAGATAGCCTTAAACTCAGGAAGAGGCCCAAAGGCCCAATGATGTCCTCCTGATTTCCCAGGTGATCAGATGGAGGGAATGGAAGAAGGGAGAGGCAAATTTGACAGTCCGAGTCTCTGACTACGAGTGAGCTGCAGTTCTCAGTGGGGGTTGAGACCCAGGAAGAGACCAGATCTGCTTGAGGAGGGGAGAAGAAAAGGGCGGCCTTGGATCTCCATAGCAGAGTGAACTTGACTCTTCTGCTCTGAAAAGAGATCAAGCCTGGCAGTGAGTGGGGACATGACAGCGGACGTCACAGGCAGATGGGCTGAGGCAAAACCACGGAGAAGGCCACCAGGGACATGGCCCTGGGGACCAGAAGTGAAAGACTAGAACAGAGCTGGGACAAAGAGAGGACACCACAGAACTTGGGGTCAGAGAACTGCACCTAGTGGTTGGGAGTCAACTGCCTTCAATCCTGTGATGGGGGTCAAAGAGGGTCTGAGATCAGGGCTCTGGACCCAAGACAGAGGCAACAGCGGGTGAAAGAAGGCAGGATGCCCTGGAGCTTCATCTCTGTGCCCACCTCTCCAGATGCCTGTCTCTACTCTACCCATCCATCCGTCCCTCCACCTACCCATCTACCTGTCCATTATCCGATCCTTGTTAGTGCACGCCATCCACCCACCCATCCATTATCCAATCTTTGTTAGTGCCTGCCATGGGCCAGGAATGGCAATCATATTAGGAGCAACATAGATGTGGGTCTGCCTTTATAAGGAATACGCCGTGGCTCCTCTCAAGCCCTCTTCTTTCCTGTGTGGGAAAAGGCAACAGTGAAGGTAATAGCCGCCATTTCTTGAGCACTTGTTTGGGGCCGAGCAATATTCCTTGTGCTACCTACTTTCTACCACTTAATCCTTCCAAAGGGGCTGGGATTTAGCTCAGTTGGTAGAGCGCTGCGCTGCAGTCTCTGAGGTCCTGAGTTCAATTCCCAGCACTGCAAAAATGGGAGAAGGACCTGGTAATCCACTCCCGAGGCAATCCCGAAAACAGTCAGCCATTGAAAACCCTATGAAGGTCGCTATGAGTCCGATACCGACTCGATGGCACCTAACAACAACACAACAACAACAAGGAGGCTACAACTGGGTCAGTATGCAACTTTACAATAAATGGAGAAAAGATTGAGGTTTTCCATGATTTTAGCTCAGTTGGTAGAGTGCTGTGCTGCGGTCTCCGAGGTCCCAAGTTCAATTCCCAGCACTGCAAAAATGGGAGAAGGACCTGGCAATCCACTCCCAAGGCAATCCCGAAACAGTCAGCCATTGAAAACCCTATAAGGGTCACTATGAGTAGGATACCGACTTGATGGCACCTAACAACAACAACAACAACAACAACAATCCTTCCAAGGCCAACAGCGCACTGCAGGGTCTCTTTGGAAGTGAGGTGGCTGAGGATCAGAGAGGTTGAGGATCTTGTCAGAGCATGCGGTGGCCTTGACATTCACACGCACAGTGTAGCTCCACTCCCCGGTGTTCCTGCGAGCGCCTTGACCCCTCTGGGGCCCTCTCACCTCCCCCGCTACAAGGACAGAGGGGCTCCCTGACCCGATCTGTACGTCGGGGTTAATTCCTCACAGGGGCAATGCTACAGATGATGCAGAAGAGCCCGGAAATGTGAGATGGTGCTCCGCTCAGATGTTAGGGAAGGAGACCGCCATGGGTTAACTTTGTGACCAATGAGCGCCTCTCTACGGGAGAATCTATCACAAACTCCCAAACAACTTCCTTGGAGACAGCCCTGGAGTTACCCGGCGTGTGGATCAGGGACTCTTTGTAACAGTAAAAACTGTTTATTTTGAACGTGGACCCAGCTGGGCTCTCTTCTCCTCACTCCTGCTCCATCTTGAGCTCACTTCTTTCTTCTTATTGTGCCGCGCAAAGACCCCAGACCTCCTGTTGCAGCTCACTGGCAAAAGCCACAGTGTCCCCTAGCCAAGTACACGTTTTTGTAACTACCCCCTAGAGATCGGTGTCGTCACTATGGAAAATGTAATTCTGTTTTCCTAAGTGACGGATCTGTTTACCCAGGGGCCCCGAGTGGGCTCCAGCGCCTTGACCAGATGGTGCCGGATGTGTTCTGTGTAACATGAGGCGCTGGCCCCGGGCCCTCCCTGAACTTGTGCTCGGGGAGGACCGGAGTGGACGGGTGAGCACTGTGTGTTCAGCACACACTGGGCCGCTTCTGCTTTTTGGACACCTCGGGCGGCGTTTGGGGCGGGGGACGGCGCGCTCCCGGCCTGATGTGAGTCATGCCTATTTTTAGCAGCCCACTCAGCCAGGTGGGCCAGGTTCCACGCTAACTGCCCTCTGGATTCTGAGTCTCTGTTTCCTCCAGGGAATGACTGGGCCCGCCGGACATTGGTTGGCATTTTCCAGCCTGCACCTCTGCCCATGTGACTGTTAGCGGGGCTGGCAAGCGGGGGAAGGAAAATCAACCGTTTCAGGAACTGACGATGCTCTGACAGGGACGTGTGCTGATGGCCTATGGACCCCGTGAGCCCATGGGGCGGGAGCAGCGAGGACAAACAGCAGCACACTTACCACCATCCCTGACTTATTCTGCTAGGGGCAGACGTGACTGATGGGTCACAGTGCTGAACCCCTGAGCTTGGGCCATGGTCAGCCAGTTATGCCTGTCTCTGGTGTTGTGTGTGAGTGGGGGGTGGCGGGGACATCCTGGTGGCCATGTACTGCTATTCGCCCCTCGGAGTTGATGTGTATTGATATCAGATTTGTTGTTGTTGTTGTTAGGTGCCAGTCAAGTCGGTGTCCAACTCATAGCAACCGTCATAGAGTTTTCAATGGCTGACTTTTTCGGGATTGCCTTGGGAGTGGATTGCCAGGTCCTTCTCCCATTTTTGCAGTGCTGGGAATTGAACTTGGGACCTCAGAGACCGCAGCACAGTGCTCTACCAACTGAGCTAAATCCCAGCCCAATATCAGATTTACCTACTCTTTTTTTTTTTTTTTTTTTTTGTGGTACTGGGGGTTGAACCCATGGCCTCATGCCTGCATGCTCTGCAAGTGCTGGACCACTGAGCTACACCCTCAGCCCATTTTTTTTACTTTTTTGAGACAGGATCTTGCTAAGTTACGCAGACTGCCTCTGGTCTCGAACTTGCGATCCTCTTGCCTCCGCCTCCAAACCGCTGGGATTACAGGCGTGCGCCACTGCACCCAGCTCAGATTTACCTACTCTTGAGAACTGAGTTCTATCTACTTTATCGGTCACAGTTATTAGTGTCTATGTGCTAATGTCCTTTATGTGTCTGTCAGCTTGTTGTGCTATGAGCTTTCGTGTTGCTATGATGCTGAAAGCTATGCCACCAATATCTCAGATACCAGTGGGGCCACCCATGGTGGACAGGTTTCAGCTGAGCTTCCAGAATAGGACAGACCAGGGAGAAGGACCTGGCAGCCCACTCCAGAAATGATTAGCCATTATAAACCCTATGAATAGTGGAGAAGCACTGTCAAATAGAGTGGCAGAAAATGAGTCCCCCAGGCTGGAGGGCATTCAAGAAATGACTGAGGAAAAGTTGCCTCCTCCAAGTAGAGTCAACCTGAAGGACTGGAATGGAGTGAAGTACTTGGGACCTCCTTTTGCTGGTGTGGCACAACCCAAAATGAGAAGAAACACAGTGGTTGCAACAATGGGTTCACACATAAAATGATGATGTGCATGTGACAGAGTTAGGCAGTGTTTCTTTTTGTTGTACATAGGGTTGCCATGAGTCAGACCCAACTCAACAGCACCTAATACCAAGAACAAGGTGCTAATCTGATTAGGGGTTCCTCAGAAACAGACCCGAGACAGAAACTTGAGTGTTTAAGTCATTTATTTGGGAGGTGGTCCTGGGGAGAGCTGGCAGTGAGATGGGGTGAGAATAAGGAGGTGACCAGATGGCCTCCCCGGGACCCCTTGGGGACGGTGTCTTTCCTTGTTATCTTCTCCAGCACTGTGCCCTAGAGTCATCCCTCCCACGGGGCAGTGTGAATGAGGAGTTTATTGCCTTTCGCCAGCCCATCATTGACTGGAAGCTGCTCACAGATTGTCTGCAGGGACTTTTGTCCTGTCCTTGTGGGGGGCCCCAGAGAGCCCTCAGGCCCAGAGCTTGGGGCCTCTGGAGAGGGGTCTGAGGTGCGGGTCTGCTCTCGAAGCCCGTATAGAGTGTCGTGGAGTGGAGACGGCTCCAGATCTGGGTCCACGCCTCTGGTTACTATATCACAATAGACACAGTGCCCAGCTTCTCTGACAGCGGTGAGTTTTGGCCTGTCCTCCTGAGGGGCGGCTGCAGAATGACATGAGGTAATGGCTGTGAAATGGCTCTGTGAATTTCAGGGGCCTCTGCAAGTTCCTGTGAGCCTGACTTTGGCCTGCCTGCCTTCCTGTCTTCCTTCCTTCCTTCCTCCTTCCTTCCTTCCTCCTTCCTTCCTCCTTCCTTCCTCCTTCCTTCTTCCTTCCTGCCTGCCTTCTTCCTTCCTGCCTTCCTTCCTTATTCCTTCCTTTTTCCTACCTTCTTCCTTCCTTCTTCCTTCCTTCCTGCCTGCCTTCTTTCCTGCCTTCCTTCCTTCTTCCTTCCTTCCTTCCTTCTTCCTTCCTTCCTGCCTGCCTTCTTCCTTCCTTCTTCCTTCTTCCTTCCTTCTTTCCTTTCTTCCTTCCTGCCTGCCTTCTTCCTTCCTGCCTTCCTTCCTTATTCCTTCCTTTTTCCTACCTTCTTCTTTCCTTCTTCCTTCCTTCCTTCCTTCTTCCTTCCTGCCTGCCTTCTTCCTCCCTGCCTTCCTTCCTTCTTCCTTCCTTCTTCCTTCCTTCCT
>VMDO01016956.1:0-46407 GCA_007922755.1 Pedetes capensis | reverse complement strand
TTCCTCATAAAGTCCAGCTTCTCGGATTATTTGCTCAGCGTATAAATTGAAGAGATAGGGTGAAAGTATACAGCCCTGACGCACACCTTTCTCAACTTTAAACCAGGCAGTGTTTCCTTGTTCTATTCGAACAACTGCCTCCTGGTTCATGTACAGATTTCTCATGAGCACAATTAGGTGTTCTGGTATTCCCATTTTCCGAAGTGTTATCCATAATTTGTTATGAGTGTGTAGATAGCAGGGCTTTAAACAGAAGCCAGCCAGAAGCCTGAACCCATTCTGATTTAAACAATTTTTAACGTTTTCTTGAATCCAAACTCCAATCTAAACTTGAACCCAAACCCAGTGAAAAGTTGGATTTGGGTTCAGCTTTTAATGTTTGTTTGTTTGTTGTCATTAGCTATTTAAAAATTGAGGAAAAAATGAAAAAAATCTTCATCTATCTACACATAAGATTAAAAATTTAAATCCGATCCCAAGCCGAACTTGAACCTTCTAAATTTTAACATATTGAATCTATGCCCAACCTGAACCCAGTGCTTCCCAAGTTTGAAGCTTCCTTAAAATGCTAGTGTTACTTGTTTTCCACAGTCACCTGAGTGTAGCCGCTAAACCATGGACATTTTTTTAGCTCAAGGCTCCGAAGGTCAGAACTCGGACCTGGGCCTCTCTGGGCCCGCAGTCAGGGCTGCCATCCCCAAGCAGGCGGGCGTCTCCACCAGCTATCTCTACTGACTGGCCAAACGCAGCCCCTCAGGGTGGACTCCAGCCCTGACCCAGCTGTCTCAGAGCAGAGCCCAGGGGCTTTCCACGAGCTTGTGGGTCCCTTCAGCTTGCTTCCAGCCTGACTTCCGCTTCTGCATTTGCTGCTTCCGGCCAGGGAGAGCTCTGTGCTTTTAAGTACTTTTTATAATATTGGATATCCATGGATGCTCCAGGACAGTCTTCCTATATTAAGGGTCCTGATAGCAATAACAGGGGAAAAGGACGTGGCGATCCACTTCTGCAGCAATCCTGAAACAATCAGCCATTGATTGGGTCGCTGTGAGTTGGACCTGACTTGAGGGCACCTAACAACAACAACAACAATAGCAATAACATCAGCAAAGGTCCAGGGCTTTGTGTGTTGCTGTGATCTTGAAAGGTATGCCATGGGTATCTCAGATACCAGCAGGGCCACCCATGGCGGACAGGTTTCAGCTGAGCTTCCAGACTAAGACATATTGGGCAGCCCAATCCTAAAACAAGTAGCCACTGAAAACTCTATGAACAGAAGAGAAGCACTTTGAAATAAGTTATTGTTAGGTGGTGTCGAGTCAGGTCCGACCCATGGCAACCCTTATAGAGTTTTCATTGACTGATTGTTTGGGGATTGCTTCAGGGTGGATTGCCACATCCTTCTCTGGTTTCTGTGATGCTGTGGATCAAACCCAGGTCTTCAGAGAGTGCAGAGAAGTTCTCTATCTACTGAGCTGAACCCAACTTTTAAATATAGTGTGGAAAAATGAGCCCCTCAGGCTGGAGGCATTCAAGAAACAACTGGGGAAGAGTTGACTCCTCAAAGTAGAGTCAACCTTAATGCTGGGAATGGAGTAAAGCCCTTGGGACCTCCTTTTACTGATGTGGCACAACTCAAAATGAAGACAAATATGGTGGCTGCAATGTTGGACTCAAACATAAAAAGATCCTGTGCATGGCACAGTGTTGGGGAGTGTTTTGTTCTTCTGTATTTAGGGTCACTATGAGTGGGATCTGAGTCAATGGCACCCACAACAAACCCCATACAGCTGTGCATGCACACACCATTCACACACTTTTTGGTGCACGGTAAGTTTATGGCTATGTTATAAACTCTAGAAACTGAGCAATAATGTAAGTTCCCAAGACCTTTAACTAAACTGAAAGTGTTATGACAAATAGGGTTGACATAAGAATATATTTTTATTTCAATAGTATTGGATTTGACTTCCATTTATTTTCACTTAACTATTTCCATATTCTTTTACATGGTTCTTTTTTGGGTGATCGAGAGAGTTTTCCTTATGTTGGGCTGCAATGTTCATCGATGCTGGATGGATCACTCTTTGCAGAAAAGCCTGGTCTGAAGGTGAAATGTAAGGAGCATTTGGAAAGTCCAGCTCAGTGTACCCCATGCCTCCTGTGGCATCTGGATCTCTAACTTTTGAATCCCTTTTCATCCTCTGGAAATGCTTCTTTTAACTCTTAATACCACCGAGACACCTGCATCTCCATGTTCAATGCTGTACTTTTCACAATTGCAAGGATATGGAATCAACCAAAGTGCCCTTCAACAGAAGAATGGATAAAAAAAAACTATGGTACATATACACAATGGAATACTACTCAGCAATCAAGAAAAATAAAATAAGGTCATTCGCAGCAAAATGGATGGAATTAGAGAAAATTATTTTAAGTGAATGAACACAAGCTCAGAAAGAGAAACACCACATGTTCTCACTCATATGTGGAGTTGAATCAAAATTATAAGAAGGAAAAATCCTATTTAAAGGTCAGATCATAATAAAATGAAAAAAAAAAAGCCAAGAATGGTGTCAATATAAATGGTCTAGAAAATGCATGCAATTGTTCTGACAAGATAAAAACAAAGTTCACTACAGGAAAACTTTCTGTCTTAAACAGAACTGGAATCCAAGGACATATAGAAAAATATTATCAAGTACACGATAGAGAAGACTTAGATGGGGAGGGTGGGGGGGAAGCATACAAGAGGGTAAGGGGGCACCTATATGAATAATGTATATCAAAATGCATATATGGAAATGCCACAATGAAAAGCATGTCAGAATGAATCACATTAAGGTGTATGTTAAACATTTCCAATAAAAAAATACTACTATGAATACCTGTGAGTGTCTTAACAGACCAGATTCCCTTTTAGAAGAAAGTTTTCTTCTTTCTTTCTAACTTTTCAACTGAAAAGCCAGTATTTCTTGTCAAGCTGCCAGTACCAAATGGCATTCCACAATTAATATAAAATTGATGTGTTCCAAACCCTCAAATACAATATTCTGAAAGTCAAAATGTGTCTTTCTAAGTCTGCCCATGGTCATAGTTGGTCTATTTTTACTTCATTAATAGAACAAATTAACTGAAAAAAGATTTTAAACCTTCTTTTCCCCCGCAGTGTTGGCCGCTTCCAGCCAATTCTATCAAAACAATTGAAAGGTATCAAAAACATACTTTTTATGCTGGGTGGGTAAAGTGTAGCCAAGTTCTCTGATATTTAAATATCACCCTTCTCCTCATTTTACTTTCCCAGAGGAACATTTTCTCAGGGAAAAGTATATAAATTTTAGCTCAGCCTTCTAGTGAGAACTTCTTCCTATGCAGATTGAGTACAGCATTGTTGCATATAAAAAGGTAATGTCTGCACATTCTTCCTTAGCGGATGCTCCTATAACTAGGTACATTGAAGAGCATATCAACCAGTTTTTGCAGGCGGTACTAACACCTGCTGCATGTGACGTCCTCAGGAAGCTCTATGGCCAGTTTGAATGCATGTCTCAGCAGTGTGGGGAGACCCTAGGAGAAGCGAGTTCTAAAGATAACCTTCTGAAACGCCACTGCAGAGCAACCAAACTCATCATTGTGAGCAAGAAGGAAGAGGGAGGCAAACACCTTGCTGTGCGGTGTGGCAGCACAAACAAGCCAGTGACAGTCATGAGACATCCTGTCCCCACCACACATCTAAGATGACCGGGTATCAATTTCCTGGGTAGCGTGCCAAGTAAATAGCAAGAGAACACACGTGCACACACATGCACACTCCCCTCCACATAAACTCCCAGGATGGTTATCAAAACTTAATTCCTAGCAACAAAATATCAGTGTCCCCTAAGGCTGCCCATAGTAATTGCCAGTGGAGTGGCTGTAGGGGCATATTGGGAGGAGAAAGGAAGGAACCCCAAAACAAGAAAGACAGCATTCGAAGAATTAGTAGAGAAAATAGAAAAGTAGGAATAAAAGTAATGTACATGTGGCAAGCAAAAGCCTGCCTGAGTGGGACTGAAACTCTGTACATATTCTGTAAATGTGATTGGTCGAAATTGCTGTAACCTGATTGGACACCTTTCTGCAATGCTACTGGTTACTTTCTCTGAACTGTGATTGGTCGGTTTTGCTGTATAATGATAGGACAATTTTTCAAGCCCTTTTATGTACCCTCATTCCAATTGGACAATAAGAGAACAATGGACTCAAAGCAGATTGGCTCAGGCCAGCTCTATAAAGAGCTGTACTGCCACAGCTATATCCACATTCGCCTCTCACCGGAACATTGGAACAAGATAGAACTCTCCCTTGGCTCCAATGCCTAGGGACAAAAGAGGCTGAGGGAGGAATAGTGGAAGCAGGGAGGGAGGGAGGGAGGGAGGGGGAGAGAGAGAGAGAGAGAGAGAGAGAGAGAGAGAAGGAAAAGAGGGAAGTCTAGGCAAGGCAGTGGGGAGAGAAGGAAGCAGAAACAGGGAAAACAGATGACCAGATGGGAAGCAGCATTGCTACTGTCCTGTAGCCCCTGAGGCCACCATCATTGTGCACTTTATGGGACACGGGGCCACATACACCACCTTCAGCTGAAGGTACTTTGACTCTTTCTTATCCACCTACAGGCAACCAGCTAGATTCGGGCACCTGTCTTTCCACAGCTTGTGGCCTGTGCCTGACCTCAGCCGTTGGAGTGGGGACACAGTGCAGTGTGAGTCTGCAGGCCTGGCCCACTCCGCTCCCGTCTCTGCACTGAATCCTTGCCTCTTCTCTCTGATCAGCAAGAAAGGAGCATCTCCCAGAGACAATGGGGCCCGTGTCAGAGAAGGAGGGGCTTCATACCCCTCCTTCCCATACCAGGTTTCTGTCCACTGACACCAGATAAATCCTAACACAGGGATTTCTTTGAAGGCTTGGTATCTAGAGTGATGCTCGTGCATTAACAGCAGGGCTTTGGGAGAACTTTACTGACCTCGTCAGCACAGCACCCCTGCTAGCCTGCACAGAGCAATGGCAATAAGAGAAGCTAACCAGCTTCACACCTCTGTGGCCGTCCGGACACCATGTGTGGGATATCCACATGAGAACCCGTGCCTCGCTCTCAGATTGCCAGGCTTTGCCACTGAAGAAGACCCTCCATTTGCCAAGACCCTTTACAGAGTTCAAGCATAAGCCTGACCCCAGGCAGCCTGCCCACTCTCCATTCTCTTCAGCCCTCATTCTTAGTGGGTGGGACAGCAGATACCCAGAGCTACAGGGGAACCTGGCAGCCGTGGCAGCGGAGAGGAAGTCCTTCCCAGCCTTAGCCACGGTGACAGCTCCTGCTAGTGGGCATGAGGATTCTGCAATTTTGAAAGAAGAATGCCTGGTGAGACAGACAACAGCCATGTGTTCATTGGGCAAACCACACTAGGGACACGTGGCTGCTTTGTGGCCATGAGAAAAGAGTGGTGGGCAGCCATTGGCTTAACACAGGCAGCAGGGGATGTCCATGGTGTCTGTGGCCAATACAGATGAATGCAAGTAATTGTCAGTGTAATGTTAAATCATTAAATTTTAGGGATGTGGGTTATGATTTATTAAAAGGACACAGATCCAAATTATCTGTTGTTGTTAGGTGTTGTTGAGTTGAGTCCAACTCATAGCAACCCTCAGAGGGTTTTCAATGGCTGATTGTTTCAGGATTGCTTTGGGAGTGGATTGCCACGTCTTTCTCCCATTTTTGCGGTGCTGGGGATAGAACCCGGGTCCTCCGAGAGTGTAGCACAGCACTCTTATCCACTGAACCAAATCTCAGGACCCAAATTACGTAAGAAATGTTAATATGACTGGCCATTAGGCAAAGTGAGTTAAGATGGAAAGGATTATAAATATATCAATGATAGAACAGGCAGAGTAGTGACAACGTGGCAAAAGCACAGGACATAAGGAACACAGACTTGAGAATCAGCCTGGGTGTGTCCGGTCTTGTCTCTGCAGCTTACTGTTCTCATAATGGGGAGCTGTCACCTCAGATTTCTTAGCTGTAGATGCAAAGTCTCCTGTCTACCATATGCTATACAATCGTCACAAAGATTAAGTGAAGTAATGAATGGCCATCAGTTGAAATGAGGAGCAAGGAATGGGTAAACCCAAGAAGGTAAAACTGACGAAGGCCTAGCAAATGTGGATTGTGAGAAGAGAGGGGAGAGCGATTGAGATAAGAAAATAAAAGAAAATCAAGGTGAGAAACACCAATAGTAAACACTATGGGCCAAAGTATTAATACAATTATGGAAGTAAAGAAAAAAATTTATCTCAGAAAATAATATGTAAATTTCTACACAAATAAATGTCAAAATCTTGGAGAAATAATTGTTTTCCAATTCCCAGATTTGACTGAAGAAAAAATGGAAATCCTAAAAGGACAAAATGGAAGATACTGAAGTGTTGTTAAAAAGTTACTTCAACAAAGCCACCAAAAACCCCTGTTTTTACATTTTTCCTTTTCATCTTTTAAATAACTGATACTATTTGTGCTATTTTAAACCCCCCGAGCATGTAAATAGTGGGTTTTGGCTTCTATTTATTGACTCTGCTGTGAAATTATTTCTCTTCCTTGCTTTGCTTCCTTAGTTTTGCAATATTGCTTTTTCATGGGACTTTGTTTTTTAATCTCCGAGGGATGATCTCTTGCTTTATTGAGTTTATGTTTGCATAAAAGTATCTACATAAAGATGATAATTTTCCATCGCTTGTAGAAACTTTCTCTGCCTTTGATCTACGCCATTTCCCAGACTAGATTCTTATTTTAACCATTTATGATGGATACACAAGTCTTTTACAATCTAGAATATCCAAAACCAGTTCAGGCAGCAAGTGTGATGGGAAGAAGCACATTAAAAATGTACAGTAATTAAATTATGTTTTGGTGGCAAAAGATCAAGCAGCTAATTAGATGGATTGTTCTTTAAAAGGTTTCCTGGGCGTGGTGGCGCACACCTGTCATGCCAGTGGCTTGGGAGGCGGAGGCAGGAGAATCGCAAGTTCGAGACCAGAGGCAGTCTGCGTAATTTAGCAAGACCCTGTCTCAAAGAAAAGTAAGAAAAATGGGCCGAGGGTGCAGCTCAGTGGTCCAGCACTTGCAGAGCATGCAAGCACGAGGCCCTGGGTTCAACCCCCAGTACCAAAAAGAAAAAAAAAAAAAGGTTTCCTGTGAATGTCCATCCATCTGCCTGTCCATCCACCTGCCCATCCATCCATCCATCTATCCATCCATCCGTCCATCCGTCCACAATCTCTCTTTGCTTTTTACCCTCCATCTCCTCCCTGTACAGCCACTGTATCTCCTTCTGTGACCCAGTTCTTCTAGGCTCTCATTCCTGCGACATTTTTCTGAGTCTCTTTGGAAAGCAAGCTTGGCTTTTCTCTAGTACATCTGAAGCTGAATGGAGGGTGTTGTTGTTGTTGTTGTTGTTGTTGTTGTTTCTGGTACTGGAGGGTTGAATCCAGGTACTCAGGCATGCTTTGCAAGCACTCTACCACTGGGCCACACCCCAGCCCGTTTTTTAACATTTTAATCTTAAAATAGAGTCACTAAATTACACAGGCTGCCTCTGGTCTTGACCTTGCCATCCTCCTGCCTCCCGAGTTACTGGGATTATGACGTGTGCCACAGCCTAGCTTGAAAGGAGATTACTCAATGGAGTTTCACCATGGAGCCCGGAGCCTCCAGAGGACACCAGGGAAAGCCATTGTGAAGGAGAGCCAAGCTCCTAGACAAAGAATGGGACCATGTTGACAGTGTTTAAATTCCAATCCAGGTGTGCCTCAAGCTAACCCTGTCCCTTAGCCTTTCAATCAAATTAATCAAACGTCTCCCTTTTCTACATAAGCCAGTTTGAGTTACATTGATTCTAACTGCTATTGGTTTATTTTCCAAACTTGTTTTAAAAACAAAATAAGTGAACAAGCTCTTTATTGAGATGCAATTCACATGCCACACAATCCAGTTAATGTGTGCAATTCTATGACTGCATAATCAAATTCTTGTGCATCTATTACCCCAATTTTAGGACAAAGCACACAATGGCCCTAAGCCATGGTCCTTCCAGCCTCAATCCCACCCTGTCCTCACCTGAGTCCCAGAAAGTCACTTCTTGTTGTTAGGTGCTCTCGAGTTGCATCTGACTCATAGCAACCCTATGTACAACAGAATGAAACACTCTCTGACACAGTGCCATCCCCAGCATTATGTCAGTGCTTCTCTGCTATTCATAGGGTTTTCAGTGGCTGATTTTTTCAGGAGTGGGCTGCTGGGCCCTCCTCCCAAGCCTACAGCACCTGGTGTTCCCAGGCAGGTGGTCTCCTATCCAAGGACTAAGCAGGACCCACCCTGCTTAGCTTCCAAGATCTGATGAGATCAGACATTACAGTGGCACTGCTGCAGGCAGGAAGTCACTACTCTACTTTTATTTCTATCCACTTACAAAGGCAGACATTTCATGTAAATGGAATCATGGGCTATGTGGTCCTTTGCAGCTGCTTCTCTCACATAGGATAGTGTCTTCTATGCTACCACATGGTCATCACTTCTCTCCCTTCCACTGCCAAATAATATTCCCTGTGTGCATATGCCACATTTCTTGTGTCCACTCTTCAGTTGACAGATACTCGAAGGACAGAAGAAAGATCCATGAGTGAAAACCTTGCTGGAGTTCAGCTTCTTATCATTTGTTTTTCTGCTAGGCTGACCTTCCCGCCATGAAACCCAGGTCTATAATGAACACCCAGTACTAAGACGCCCAGCTCCTGAAGGGGACCCTCTATGCTGCCCAGGGCAGGTCACCAGAGACAGTTGAGATGCTTCTGCAGCTTCTGTGGAGGAAACAGCAGTTGGAGCAAACTTCCACCCTCTGTAGCTTTGGACCGCAGAGCGAACGGTTCTGGAGTACTGGCAATCACATGTGAAGACCACCCAGAGGCTGGCTGGTAATAGCTGTGGATCAGACTAGCGGGCACCACCTGTCCACACCTATGCAAAAGCAGATTTCTAACCAGGCCCTCCTGAGTATTTTCACTCTTTTATCAGTTGTAATTTTTCTCTGAGCCTTCCCCCTCTGCCCTCAGCCATGGAAGCACTGGGCATTGTGTGGGAGAGTAACAGTGGAAGATCACTAAAACAGCAGTTGGAGCCAACTTCCACCCTGTGTAGCTTTGGACAGCAGAGTGAACGGTTCTGGAGTACTGGCAATCACATGTGAAGACCACCCAGAGGCTGGCTGGTAATAGCTGTGGATCAGACTAGCGGGCACAACCTGTCCACACCTAAGCAAAAGCAGATTTCTAACCAGGCTCTCCTGAGTATTTTCATTCTTTTATCAGTTGTTATTTTTCTCTGAGCCTTCCCCCTCTGCCCTCAGCCATGGAAGCACTGGGCGTTGTGTGGGAGAGTAACAGCGGAAGATCACTAAAATTTTATATCCACATCTCACTTGCCCCTCTGCTGGGGGAGAGCACTCCCTCAGCCTGACCGCTGAGCACTGTAAAACTCGTGTAGAGGGGAGACAGAGAAGCTGCTAGAAGACGCTCCCCTCAACAGACAGGGCCGTGAGGGAGAAGATCTGCATTTACAGTTCGCGCGATAACTCTTTTCCTCTCCTAGGACGCCCTGGCTGGTCACGGTGCATCAGGGGAAAGCACCCAGCCCAAAGTTTCTCTCCATTTGAAACATCAGTTCCTTGAACTAGCCTGGGAATATTAACTACTTGTCAATGTATACATTCTTTCTGTCCCAGGCATTTTTCTTTTTTTCCCCTTCTAATGCGTGTAGAATTTGTCTGGCTTTGCGGCAAGGATCTGTTGTTTGTCTGGCACAAATCATCTGGTGCGCTTGGCGTGCGCGTTTTATGGCACTTTATATAGACCAGGCTGAGTGAAATAAATACGCTAGATGCAAAGCTCAAAGTGACATGTTCCAGATCTGACATTCTTCCCGGGGCTTTGAGCTTCAGGCACTGAAAAACAGTCTGCACGTACCCGCCCTCCCAGAGGAGGGGGTGTAATGATGTTTATGTTATGCAATATGTAAAATATTTATACCTTGGCTTCAGCACAAACTGACTCTTCATTTAAATCAGGAAGTACTGCTCTCGGTAACGACAAGTGACGTTATCTGGCCTGCTCTTCCCAGGCAAGGGGAAACTTGGTGCGCGAAATGATAGGTTTATGTACAGAATGGGATTCCACCAATGCCAGTGTTTTAAAAAATAGCAGTTATGGGAAAGGTTTTTAATGCGCTTGCTTCTTTTAGAATTGTTAAATTACCAAGGAGGGCAAAATGTATGCCTTTCTGACTATTGCCCTTATCTTGAGAATGGAAAAATCTTTCCTTTGACAATCCATTCTTTCATGAATAACCTCTTCAATAGCATTTAGTTATCATTATTAATAAATTGTTACGGTAATAAATTATATTTTAAACATTTTATTAAATGCAGTTCTCATGTACTTAAAATAAATTGCAAAGCCGGCTTTTTTCACAGTGTTTAATATATATAGCATGACACAATGTGCTTTTAATATATTTAATGTTATATATTTTAAAATCTAAGTGTGTTGTACTTTTATGGGACTTACTTTATATTCCTTTCTATATGGAAAATGTATTACTTTTTAATATGGGTTCATTGTGGAGTGCCATTAGGAAATAGAGCCGGGTTCTTAAAAGTGGAAACTTTGAGAATTCGAGTACATTAAGCGTGGGGGAGGGGAGGGACTGCATTATGCGAACATCAAGCATCTAATTGAAGCTGACAAAAGCAAGGGGAGAAATCTAACGTCGCAGCAATGGCGCCCGCATTTGCATTGACATCATAACAGCTCACTGACAGAGGGAGACTTCTCCCTGACACCCTGCCGCTCGCGCACTTCCTTTGGACGTTCCATCACTGTCGTTCAGGATAAAGATAACAATATGATGAAGAACACCTTCGGTCCCTGCCTATGAGATCCTTCCCATGGCTGGAATATGGCGATGGCTTTCAAGAGCCTCTGGTTTTTTTAAGCCTTGAAGATTTTCCATTTGACTTTCCAGAAACGATAGATGCATCGCCATGTCCTCAAGCCTTGAAATTGTTTTGTCAAAAAGAAAGTGAAAATTGATTGCTTGGGAAAAGATATTTTCGCATAGATTCTTTTTTTTTTTTTTTTTTTTTTTTTTTGCAGTACTGGGTGTTGAACCCAGGGCCTCGCGCCTGCATGCTCTGCAAGTGCTGGGCCACTGAGCTGTGCTCCCAGCCCATTTTTTTACTTTTTGAGCATAGATTCGTAAGGCCAAAGGAATTGCAGATCTTCTTCTGAAGTAAATCTGCAGTAAATCTTTCCAGTCAGTTGTGCGTGTTATGGTGAAGTCAGGTGTGGGTGACAAGTGGATCCCATGAGGCAATATAATTCGTAAACACAAGGGAGCCACTGGATCCCATGATTATGGTTATGAACCAAATTTCTAACCAGTCCCTAAGCAAACCAGTTAGGGAGCCACATCTCTAGGTTTTGATTCTGGATCTCAGCTTTTGTCCTTCACCTAGCCTGACGTTGACACCAGGCTCCAGATGCAACAGCAAGATCCCAGAACTTAACACCGGGCTTAGAACGCTACCCAGCAACCATGTCCCCTCCCAGGTTCCCCTGCCCCGGGGAAAGCACGTTCTTTCCCCCGCTGGCCTCTACCACTAGGCCATGGGCAGGGCCCTACTGGCTACTGACTTAGCTCCCCTGATACCCACTGGCTTGCAGGATCAGACTTTTCCCCAACACAAGAAAATGAGCCCAACTTCCCAACTTCTGGCCCTTTCCAGAAGGAACAGTGCAACGCAGACCCCCGATCTCCTCTCCCATCTCACCCATCACAAGTAGGGCCCTGGGCTCTGCCTGGCCATGACCTCACAAATGACACAAGCCGGATTGCCTACACCTCTGTCGTATTTTCATGTTAACGTCTTCGATCCTTGAAGGGAAGGTTAGTATTTCTCTCAGCCTGCAATTCAGCATCTCTTTGTCAGGGATTTATCAGGCCCTAGCTCTGTGTCCAGCCGGCTGTAGGCAGGCTTCATCAGAGAAGGACATGGCCTCTGGGATCAAGAAGTAAGGCCACAAACAAGTAACAGAGCCGTAAATAAGTGGGGCTAAATGCAATGAAATCAGAACGAGGAAATGGAGTTTAACTCCAGAGGAAGGACACGCTCTTGACATCATCGGAAAGGGTAGTCCTGGGTGGGCATACGTTTGCTTCTGTCCCTTCCAGAAGGTTATGCGTGGACAGGAAAAGAAGAACAGAAGACTGTCCAGTCTTGTCCTAGCTCGAGGTGCAGAGATCACTCAGAAGCCAGCATTCAGCAGGAAACCACCATGCTGGCCAACGGGAAAATTCCCCCAAGAACAAACATGTCTTTAATAATCTGTCTTAAAACCTTCAGAAAGAGCAATTTTACATATTTAAGAAGTTAATACTTTTTAGTTCTCACACATTGATTGTTTATAAACACTGAGGCTATGTATCAAATTAGTGAAAATGGAGGTTTAATGTAATTTTTTTCATTGTCTTAGTGAACCCCTGTTGGGTACAAAATGTCTTTAAGGTATCCGGTTAGGCATTATGAGTTGAAGTAAAGAAGAATCAAAGGCAATTCCTGTCATCTAGAAACCTCCGTGGAAAGAAGAAAGGTGGGCAATGGCGAAATAATCAGCCAAGCTTCTCAAGTGCGTGCGCTTCAATTTCATGACAGTGGTAAAAATGTTCTTGAACAAAATCCACATGCTGTAGCCTTATGGCTTTTAGCCAAACTATATCTAGAAGGGGCTGAGATTTAGCTCAGTTGGTAGAGCGCTGCACTGCCGTCTCTGAGGTCCTGAATTCGATTCCCAGCACCGCAAAAACGGGAGAAGGACCTGGCAATCCACTCCCAAGGCAATCCCGAAACAGTCAGCCATTGAAAACTCCATGAGGGTCGCTATGAGTTGGATACCGACTTGACAGCACCTAACAACAACAACAACATATACAGAAGAGCAAACTAACATGGTACAAAATTACTCTGGGAAAAATACATGGTAGTTAGCACGTATTCCTGGGGAGATTTCAGATTTCCACAGAAAACTGGTCTGATATTTTTATGCCTGGAAGAACCAAGATTCAGTGGCAGGCATGTGGGCTGTGAAAAGTGGCAAGGAATGGATTACCACTGAGTGGAAAGGCAGAGTCGGAGGTCAGACCACCAGAGAAAGGAGTGGCCTCTTTGATGACCCAGGTCATGCCCTCAGGTCACGCGCCAAAGGCAGCTGCTGGGAGGGAGCTTCTGAGACAAAGCAGCCAGGGGCTCCAGTGCATGGGGCAGGGCTCCCCAGCCACACCCACCCCTGACCTCCCCGTGGTGTCCTCTCCATGGCCCTGCTTGCCCTCATGGTCATTCAGGATTTACTCCACAGATACTGCATGCTAGCAACAGGAATGTCGAACAAAGAAAGTCGCTCTTAAGCTGTCAGTCAAACCTGACGGCGCCTGCTCAGCAAGACCACCTGGGATGTCACACGCTACTGCAGGAGCCCGCCTCAGACTTCCTGTGACTCCAGCCAGCATTGTTTAGAGCACACGTGTACTCACAAAGACGAGGTAACTGTACCAAGTAGAGAAGCCAATGGCACGTGGGTGAGAAAGACTGGACCCCAGATCACAGTGGAAAGACAGAGAAGGGGAAAGCCCGTTCCAGAGAGAAGAGAAGGTGCCTTAGAAGACATGAACACACAGGTACCTTTAAATCTATCCAGATAAGCAGGGAAAATGTTAAGAAGCCAGGGTGGTTGAGATGGAAGATATAAAAATAATCTTAAGTGCGGGGCATGGTGTTGCACTCCTGTAATCCCAGGCTCCGGGAGGCAGAGGTAGGAGGATTGCAAGTTCGAGCCCAGAGGCAGTCTGCATAATTTGGCGAGACCCCGTCTCAAAACAGTAAACAAAAAATGGGCTGGGGGTGCAGCTCAGAGGCCCAGCACTTGTAAAGCATGTAAGCGTGAGGCCCTGGGTTCAACCTCCAGTACTGAAATCATCATTATCATCATCATCCTCTTAAGCGCACCCAAGTTTGTCATGAACTATTTCCACATTCTGTCAGTTTGCCATACTATGGGGGCTTGCATGTTGCTGTGATGCTGGAAGATATGCCACCAGTATTACAGATAAAAGTAGTGTCACTCATGGTGGACAGGATTCAGCTGAGCTTCCAGATTAAGACACACTAAGAAGAAATACCTGGCAGCCCACCTAAAACAATTAGCCAATGAAAACCCTATGAATAGTAGAGAAACACTGTTAGATACAGTGCCAGAAAATGAGCCCCCCATGTTGGAAGGCACTCAAGAAATGACTAGGGAAGAGTTTCTTCCTCAAAGTAGAGTCTACCTTAATGACAGAAATGGAGTTAAACCCCAGCGACCTCCATTTGCTGATGTGGCTCAACTCAAAATGAGAAAGAACAAGTGTAAATACCATTAATAATTAGAACATGGAATGTACATAGTATGAATCTAGGAAAATTAGAAATCATGAAAAGGGAAATAAAATGCATAAACATCAACATTCTAAGCATCGTTGAGCTAAAATGGATTAGCAGGGGCCATTTTGAATCACAATCGTATGGTCTACTATGCTGGGAATGACAGATTAAGGAGAAATGAGGTTGCATTCATCATCAAAAAAGACATCTCAAGACCTGGCCTGAAGTACAATGCTGTCAGTGATGGAATAATATGGATACACCTACAAGGAAGGCCAGTTAATATGACTATTGTTCAAATTTACCCACCTACCACTAAGTCTGGCAAATGAAGACAGGGAAGATTTTTACCAGCTTCTGTAATCTGATATAGGTTAAACATATAATCAGGATGTATTGATAATTACTGGTGACTGGAATGCCAAAGTTGGAAACAAAGAAGAAGGCTTGGTAGTTGGAAAATATGACCTTGGTGATAGAAACCATATTGGGCATCGCATGATAGAATTTTGTCAGACCAATGACCTTTTCATTGCAAATACATTTTTTCACCAACATATATGGCAAATACACACATGGAAGTCACCAGATGGAACATATAGCAACCACACTGATTACATTTGTGGAAAGAGATGATGGAAAATCTCAATATAATAAGTCAGAACAAGACCAGGTGCTGACTGTGGATCAGACCATTAACTGCTCATATGCAGGTTCACCCTCAAACTGAAGAAAATTAGAACAACTGGATAAGAGCTAAGGTATGACTTTAAGTATATCCCACCTGAGTTCAGAGACCATCTCAAGAACAAGTTTGATGTGCTAGACACTAATGAGCAAAGACCAGAGGAGTTGCAGCATAACATCAAAGACATCATTCATGAGGAAAGCAAAGCATTATTAAAAAGACAGGAAAAATAGAAAAGACCAAATTACATGTCAAAAGAGACTCTGAAATTTGCTCTTGAATCACAAGCAGCTAAAGTAAAAGGAAGACACAGCGAAGTCAAAGAACTAAACAGAAGATTTCAAAGGGCAAATCGAGAAGACAAAATCAAATATTATAATAACATGTGCAAAGAGCTGGAGGCAGAAAACCAAACGAAAAGAACACACTCTGTTTTTCTCAAGCTTAATGAAGAAAAAATTGAAGCCTCCAGTGGCAATAGTAGAATATAATCATAGAATCCTTACTCTATGGGGAAAGTATAAAACAACACAGGAACCATCAAAAGAAGATGGAAAGAAAGCACAGTCACTTACCAAAAAGAATTGGTGGATGAGCAACCATTTGAAGAGGTTGCATATGATCAACAAACAATGGGACTGAAGGATGAAGTGGAAGCTGCCTTGAAGGAACTGGTGAAACACAAGGCTCCAGGAATTTACCACTTCAGATATTTCAACAAACAGATGCAGCACTGGGGGTGCTCCCTTGCTTATGCCAAAAGATTTGGAAAACAGTTACCTGGACAACTGACTGGAAGAGATCCGTATTTGTGCCTATTCCCAAAAAAGGAGATCCAACTGAATGTGGAAACTATCAAATGATATCATTAATATCACACGCAAACAAAATTTTGCTAAAGATCATTCAAAAACAACTACAGCAGGATATAGATAAGAAACTGCCAGAAAATCAAGCAGGATTCAGAAGAGGGTGGGAAACCAGGGACATCATTGCTGATGTCACATGGATATTAGCAGAAAGCAAAGAATACCAGAAAAATGTCTATCTGTATTTTATCAACTATGCAAAGGCATTTGACTGTATGGATCATAACAAATTATGGATAACCCTGTGAAGAATGGGGATACTAGAGCACCTAATTATACTTATGAGGAATCTGTACATGGACCATGAGGCAGTCATTTAAACAGAACAAGGAAACACTGCCTGGTTTAAAGTCAAGAAAGTACCTCTTCAATCTCTATGCTGAGCAAATTATCCGAAAAGCTGGACTTTATGAAGAAGAATGCAGCATCATGACTACAGGAAGACTCATTAACAACCTATGTTATTCAGATGACACAAGTCTGCTTGCTGAAAATAAAGAGGATTTGAAACATTTACTGATGAAGATCAAAGAACGCTTCCTTCAGTATGGATTGTGCCTCAACAAAACAAAAATCCTTACAACTGGGTCAGTATGCAAATTCATGATAAATGGAAAAAATGATTGAAGATGTCCAAGATTTTGCTCTACTTGGTTCTATAATCAACACCCACAGAAGCAGCAGTAAAGAAATCAAAAAATGCATTGCTGGGAAAAGCTGTTGCAAGAGTGTTGAAAAGTAAAGACGTCACACTGAAGACAAAAGCGCACCTGACTCATGCCATGGTATTTTCAGTCACGTCATATGGTTGTGAAAGCTGAATGTTGACTAAGGGAGAGAGGAACAGAATTGGGGGTTTTGAGTTATGGTGCTGGAGGTGAATATTGAAAACACCATTGACGGCCAAAAGAACCAACAGATCTGTCCTAGAAGTGCAACCAGAGTGGTCCTTGGAAGCAAGGATGGCTAGACTGTGTTATATGTATTTTGGACATGTTGTCAAGAGGGACCGATCTGTGGAGAAGGACATGTTTTGGATAGTGATAGGTCAATGGAAAAAAAAGAAAACCCTAAACCAGATGGATTGACACAGTGTCTGCAACAATGTGCTTAAACTTAAGTAAGATGGTGTGCCTGGCACAGAACTGGGAAGTGGTTCATTGTACATAGTTCCACTATGAGTCAGACCTGACTGGGTGGCATCTAATGACAACAACATTTACAGATTATTTTTCAATTAATTATGTTGTTGTTGTTGTTGAGTCTAATAACTGACATCTAATATTTCCATTGCCTGCAGCTGTAGTCCTGTGGCATCCGATCCCGTCAGATCTTGGAAGCTAAGCAGGGTCAGGCCTGCTTAGTACCTGGATGGGAGACCACCTGGGAATACCAGAAGCTGTAGGCTTGGGAGAAAGACCTGGCAACCTGTCCCAAAAATCAATCTGCCATTGAAAACCCTATGAACGGCAGAGAAGCACTGACAATAGTGTTTCTCCTGTTGAACAGAAGGTCACTATGAGTCGGATACCGACTCGACGGCACCTAACAACAACAACAACAATATTTCCATATTCTGAGTAAGTGATGATCTTGTAGTTTACTTAGCTTTTTATATCAAGAATAAACCTCATACTGTGAAACACAATGCCATTCCATCCAATGCTCTTAAGTGTTCATTTTGTGCCTCTCCAGCTATTCACCACTTGCCTGTTGACTCCTTCCTCAATCACGCATCAGCTCTCACTCAGTGAGCATTGGCCTCCCATTTGCCAGGCATCCTCGCAGCTGATAAATAGGCCACAATGTCTAAGGCACTCAGCCAATGCAAACTGTAATGCAAATAGCAAAAGCTGGGAAAGTTATCTGGTTTTGTCTGTCTGTTTGTTTGTTTTGTGGTACTTGGGGGTTGAGCCTAGGGTCTCACGCATACTTTGCAAGCACTCTACAACAGGGCTGCACCCCCAGCCCCCTTTTCATTTTTGATCTTGAGATGGTCTTGCTAAGTTACACAGGCTGTCTCTGACCTCTAATTCACCATCCTCCTGGCTCCACCTCCTGAGGTGCAGGAACTGCACCTGAGCCAGTGCACCTGGCTTACAGGAGAAGTCACATTACAGAGATATGTCAAGGAACCAGAGACATCAGAAATGAGGGAGGGATTCTTTTAAAGTATCAGAGATGTTTTGGATTTTCCAGAGAAAGAATGTGGGAGGTGGGGTCTTCCCAGAGTAGAGAGCGGCATTCAATTAAGGATTGTGGCATTGAATAGTCCAGGTCTGTCCAGGAGCATTCGATCAGAGTTCACTGGGAGACACAGTTGTCTATGCACACAAAAACAGAGATTGCTACACATACGTGCATATACATAGAGAACACACAGAGAACACGGCCCTGAGGGTGGAGAAGAGACACGGGCACAAGAAGGAAAATACTAAGGGGAGAGAGAGATGACGATTACAGATATTATGCCACAGCAGGCCGTGCTGGGGGCTTTGCAGGATCCCAGAATGACTCTGCATTATCAGACAAATTGGTTCTAACTTACTGTATTTCAATTTGTTCATGTCCTTGTGTTGATAATGGATCTATATGGTTATCATCCATTAAACATCATATTTAATGAATCCTAACCCCCTGGGTGGGCTGGGATTTAGCTCAGTTGGTAGAGCGCTGTGCTGCAGTCTCTGAGGTCCCGAGTTCGATTCCCAGCACCACAAAAATGGGAGAAGGGCCTGGCAATCCACTCCCAAGGCAATCCCGAAACAGTCAGCCATTGAAAACCCCCTGAGGGTCGCTAGGAGTCGGATACCGACTCTATGGCACCTAACAACAACAACAACAAATCCCCTGGGTATGTGATAGAGTAACAATTCACCAAGGTTGTCAGAAGGCAAAAAAAAAAAAAAAAAAAAAAAAGAAAATTTGGAAACACAAGTTACTAAAACTGTTGAATTATTACTTGGAATTTCCCCTGGACCCTTTCCTTTCGTCCACTAAATTGTTTTGTGTGGCTGAACGTCACAGATGCAGACATTTTGGGTAGACCAACCCAGTAACACTGTGAGTTAACATGAGCGGTTCTTTCTTCCTAACAACTAATAAGCAGTGCCTTATTCCTAATGAATAAGGTGTTACTTGGCAATCAGAATATCTGGCGTCTGGTGCAACCAGAGCAGGCGTGGGGCAAGCCACTTGCCCCTTCTGGAGTTTGTGTTAGATTTCCCTCCGAGATCACCTGAATCTACCCTAAATGTGAAGAAGAACGTCAGGGACAGGACGAGAGTCTCGCCTTCTGCCCAAACAACCACATGGAGCACAGCTTAACCCAGCGCTGGGTCCTATAGGGCTCCCCCTAATCAATAACTTACTCGCTCTAGACTGCAACTGTCCACCCGAAAAACGGGCGCGAGAGCTGTACCTTTCTCGGGCTGCTCGGGCCCTGCCACACAGCAGCTGTAGCCAATGCCAGCCAGGGGTATGACTTCTCTCTGGTCCAGGGGTAGTTTGCCTCAACAGCGCCACCCACTGGAAAGGAGATGCAGTGTAGACTGTGGTCAGCAGAAAGGAGGTGGGGTTGAGAGGAAGCTTTGGGGTGCCTGGGATTTACAAAAACGTCTAACACTAGAGAAACCTGACTTGATCATACCTGGCGCATATTTTTCCATCTCTTGTTATCTGATACTTAGTTGAGTATCCCAAGATATTTGGTGAAATCTAAGCAGAGTCTTATAGTAAATTGTATCGCATTTCCTTAAATGAAGCAGTTTTGCCTTCCTTTGCCCCGTTTCCCTACTTGAGATCATTCTTACCCTTTTACAGACATACTCTAGGTTCTGGACAGCTTTGGCACCTTTACGTTTGGAAAGATTCACCATAGGTTTAAAGGGCTGCAGGGAGCTCTTAAACCACAAAGCAAGTTCTCCGATGGCCCCAGCTATGGAAAACTCTACTTTTGAGAATGTAGGGCTTTGTACCAATGCATTGTGGGTGATTCCATCTCTGGACGTGCCAGTGTCTCGGCGGTGGTCCTCTGCCAGCCCGTGGGTCACTTTCCTTGTAGGTCCCTGAGAAAGCCTAGTTCCAGAGGAACGGGCCAATTGACCAGCTGGCCTGCAGTGCAACTCCAGGAGGGCACAGCGTGGGGAGCTAAAGGGAGTGGGAGAGAGTTGGGGTGTGTGGAGAAATGAGGCATCTGCAAGGTAAGGTGGAGATGCGCCACGCTGAGCTGAACGGGTTCCCCAACGCACACTCCCCTGCAACACCTGGGACCTGATTCAGAAATCAGGTCTTCGCAGATGTTGTTGTTGTTGTTAGGTGCCGTCGAGTCGGTATCCGACTCATAGCGACCCTCATAGGGTTTTCAATGGCTGAGTGCTTCGGGATTGCCTTGGGAGTGGATTGCCAGGCCCTTCTCCCACTTTTGCGGTGCTGGGAATTGAACTCAGGGCCTCAGAGACTGCAGCGCAGCGCTCTACCCACTGAGCTAAATCCCAGCCCCTTCGCAGATGTAATAAAGCTAAAGTGAGATCCGACTGGATTAGAAGGGCCTTCGCCTGGGAGATAGGCTGTCCTCACAAAAAGCAGAGAAATAGGTGGAAATGGCATAGAAAGAGTGGAAGGAAGGACCCTGAGCCCAGACTTTGAACAGCGTCTCCCAAAGCTGTCATGGACTATTTCCAAAAATCACGAATTTTAACAGGCTCAGCATTAATTCCATCCATTTCCAGACATTTTTAATTTGTAGAATTTATTTTTCCTTTATTGATGAGGCATATTAAGATAATAATGTGCTGTATTTTTCACTTACACTCTATGTTTGGAGAAAATATTATGTAGCAGATGAAGAACCAGATATGAAAAGAGAAAATGCTCCTATAAATCACCCGATTCTTGAAGAATAAATCATCGCTCTTAACTTCTTTTCTATGTTCGAGCCATATCCCCACGGCTCTACTTTCTCTAAGCAATCTTGATAGGCATGTAAGGAATGAAAAAAAGTTATTTTGATTCTTCTGTCTCCCTGATGATTCACGTTTCTTTGTAAACTGAAATGTTGAGAGTCAAATAGATTGTATCAGAAAGAACAAAGTGGTTAAAGAAACAGAAAAGATAGAAAGATCTTTGAAAAAGCAGGTCTGAGAGACCGTTTGTAATGGATGCTATAAAAGAAGACACTTCTTTTCTTTAGAAATGTTTCTTTCCTAACACAAAAGAAATAAGAAAAACCATTTGCAGTGGCCTCTGTGACAAGATATAATGTCCCATCATGACTATTAAGATCTGAGCGGTAATACGGGAGCATTGGCATTTAATAGGAACAGATTCTGGGTCAGGTGGTTTTTTTAAAAAAATAGTTCTTTCCTTGGTTGGAAAGGAATGCAGTTAGAGGGTAATCCATCAATCTTCGAGAGAGGTTTTAAACCTCCACCAGCCTGGAAATTTTCCCCTATACTTACCAGAAGTAAGACAATGACATATCTGATGGCACCAAGCTTCAGTCATGAGTTTTATTTGGAAATGCTTTGTAAAGTATGCCTTGACCTCTCTCCATTCTTTAACACGGTCCGTTTGATTGTATCTCTCCTTCTGAGGCCTCTATCAATTTGGGTGTTCCAGAAAGTGGGCGATTTTACCACAACTGACGCAGATCTTTTTCTTGCTCCTTCACAGAATGAGAAACTCCTTGGCACAATCTGTTCCCTCTCCACGTCTCCAGCATGTCCTGAGCTCAGGGTTGCTAGAAATGCAATTATCTAGTTTGGAAGGTCACAGGCTGCTTGCCATTCATATTACCTTCTGCATTGACCCACAGGAGAGGCTTCAGTCCATGGGACCTCAGCAGATTGAGACACTTCACTCTGCTGTCATTTCAGCTTCTTAACTAGCGGTGGGCCATAATACCAGAGGAAAATCTAAGGTAATAACAACGGGCACTAGCCTTCTACACCTGCGTGCTTTGGCATTTGGTGACAGTGTCTAGTCTTCACTGAGGGTTCTGCACACACCTTTATCCACATCAGCTGGGAAATGTACTCATCATTGGCTGGACCATTGATGATGGAGAAGAGACTGCAGCTAGCAAGACCAACAGAGAAGTGAACTCATATGTGAAGACCTTCCACAGAAAGGTGCATTGACAGCCTGTGGCAGTCGACCTAGCCCAGGATGGTGGGATTCAGAGGAACTGGAACAATCAGGGACAAATGGCTCCCTTTGAAGAAATTTGTCACATAATATGTGAGACAAGAAGATCAAGTTAAAAGGCACTGTGGTTCTCAAGAACTATTTGAGATTGGAAATCTTAGGTCTTCCAGCCCTGAAGTGGTCCCTTTAGCCACAGATATGGAAGCATTAAGCCCAAGCACATTAGTAATGGTGCACATCTGAAAAGCGCTCCGAGCTAGGAGACCTGGATTCCAACCCTGCACTGTCTCACCATATGGTTTTGAACAAGTGCATTGACATTTTTGAGGCTTAGATGCCTTGTCGTGAAAATAAGTAATATCGAATTAGATGATTTCTGAGCTAACTGAAAATTCAAAGACTTTCTGCAGACAGGCGTGAAATGTTCCATTTGACGTGAACTTCTCTTTGCTAAAGTGAGAAGTCAAGAAGAACAGGAAATATTTTACCTAGTAACAAACATGACAACACAGTCCTGTCTCAAAGGATGGCCACTTAGAGATGGATGGACACCGTCCTATGCTGTTTTTCCACATTAATGCCATCACACAGGAAAACACAAAGCATGTTGTTGCCTTTGTAAAATCAAGTTTAAAAAATAATTCATGATTCTCATTAACAAGTTCAAACACATCTTATTCCCACAAACGTATCTTAATATGCTATCTCATTGAAGGGATAGGAAAATATCGCCAATTTACTGCAATAAGGTAATTAGTGTAATAAGATAAATGTTAACTTTTTAATGAAAACCACCGTCCTTGAGTAATTACCCTTCTGAGGACTGCTCCATATATGATTTCTTTGCAATTATTAAGATTAATTCACTTTTTTAGTAGGAATAGACCAAAATACCAAGCCAAATGATCATTTTTATAAGCACATTTTCAAGTGTCCTAGAACGTAAGAAGGGAGAGAGAGAAATGGATTGAAGTCTTGTTTCCAAATCCGTTTTATTAAGTCATGAGCTGTCAAGTTCCTAGGTTCTGTAAAATGCAAATAAAAGCCACAGAAGCCCAGTAAAAATAGGCGAGAATAAAAATAGGAGTGTCCGTTGACCATCAGCTACAGAGCAGCAGAAAGGGAGGATTTAATTGAAACTTTCTTTGTTCACAGATCCGCTGGCTTTCTATAAATAACTCATTGCACGAACATCCCAAATGCATAAATAGGTGTGTGACAGCGCCGTACCTTGGCGTTCCTGTGGATCCTGAACGCCTCCAGGATGCTATTTAAGGAGGATTACAGCCAGATCAGCTGCCGGGGAAAGCAGCTCAGCTAATGAAACGGCAAAGCCTACCGAAGTCGTACCTGGAGAGCATTAAGTGCTCCTTCTAGGTGCTTCGTATTTGCATTTGCTTTCGTTATTGGCTTTGCTGAGTCTGCCATCGCCTCTCTGAGTGTCTAAGAATAATTACTGGCTCTGTCCTCAGTGGTCCTTGGGGCCTCTGGGTGTCATTCCGATTTCTCACCAGCAGGGGCACCCGGGAGAGAGGGTGGCCCTTTGCTGTTCCCTCAACTCCATGGGCCCCAGAAAGCATGGGGTAGGGAGGTTTGCTTAAGAGTGAACTCCCTGTGCCAGGCACGGTGGCGCACGCCTGTAATCCCAGCGGCTAGGGAGGCAGAGGCAGGAGGATCGCAAGTTCCAGACCAGAGGCAGTATGAGTAACTTAGCAAGACCCTGTCTCAAAAAAAAGTAAAAAAATGGGCTGGAGGTGCAGCTCAGTGGTCCAGCACTTGCAGAACATGCGAGCACGAGGCCCTGGGTTCAACCCCTAGTACCGAAAAAAAAAAAAAAAGAGTGAACTCCCTCGGGGATCTGCAGTGGGTCCCAGAGACGCCAGCAAACAGCCTGAAAAGAACATCCTTTAAGAGGCTCTTGGTCCACTGTCTACATGACACAGGCTCTTCTTCCTTCTTTAGAGACTCAGGAAGATGCAAGAGATCATGATTTTGAACCTTCTCGGTGCGCCTATCTCTCGGTCATCTCTCACCTCTCATCTTTCGGTCAGTTGTAGCTTTCTAAGTGCCCTCATGTTTAAAAGGGCAAGAAGACAAGTTTAGCCCTCAGCTAGGGCATCTACCCTAGTCCTCACTGCGGCCTGCCATCGATTAAGCAATCCTTCAGCTTCCATGGTCTCTCTACACCTTCCTTGCTCCCCATCCAAATAAAACAGAGTTTGGAGAGAGCATGGTTTACAGATAAGGTCAGGGGACCCCCACTGATGCTGGCCCCCAGGACCATTCCTTGAACTCAGTAGAAGGGAGCCAGTGTGGTGGGCAGATGGGGGATGCTGGAGTCACACTGAATTCCATCATGCCTCAGTTTCCTCTTCAGCCAAAGAAGGAAAATCATCCTCACTTTATGGGGTTACTGTGAATAGTACCTGCCACTGTATAAATATTGTTGTTGTTGTTGTTAGGTGCCATCGAGTCGGTATCGGACTCATAGCAACCCTCTATACAACAGGGGAAACACTATTGTCAGTGCTTCTTTGCTGTGCATAGGGTTTTCAATGGCAGATTGATTTTTGGGAGGGGGTTGCCAGGTCCTTCTCCCAAGCCTACAGTTTCTGGTGTTCCCAGGCGGTCTCCCATCCAGGTACTAACCAGGCCTGACCCTGCTTAGCTTTGAAATCTGACTGGATCAGATGCCACAGGGCTACGGCTGCAGGCCGTATAAATATTAGCTATTTTATTATTATTAAATGAAGTTACCCCCACCAGCTCATTGTGCTGTGGGGGCTTGCATGTTGCTATGATCATGAAAGCTGTGCCACCAGTATTTCAGATACCACCAGGGCCACCCATGGTGGACAGGTTTCAGTTGAGCTTCCAGACAAAGACAGACTGGGGAGAAAGACCCAGTAGTCCACTCTCGAAACAATTAACCATTGAAAACCCTATGAAGAGCAAAGGAGCACTGTCAACTAGAGTGCCAGAAAATGAGCCCCACAGGCTGGAAAGCATTCAAGAAATGACTGGAGAAGAGTTGCCTCCTCAGAGTTGACCTTAATGACAAGAATTGAGCACAGCCCCTGGGACCTCCATTTGCTGATATGACATGACTTAAAATGAGAAGAAACATAGTGGCTGCAACAATGGACTCAGACATAAAAAGATCATGTGCATGGTGCATTGTTGGGTAGTGTTTCATTCTGTGGTACATAGGGTAACTTACGAGTGGGACCTGACTCAAAGGCACCTAACGAAGCAAGTGAAATTAAGCTATAGGATTGTTAGCATATGTGGCAGTTAGGATGATAAATAGATCCCCAGTGGTTCCCAACCTCTGGTTTTCCAATCAAAAAGGATGGTGGCATGGCCGAGAAGGTGACTATGCAGATGACATGGCAGGGGAGGACCTGAGACCATCAACTGAGCCTTTGACAGTGTAGTTTTTACCTGTGGGTGGCAGAAGAAGACTTTTAAGCGCTTGAAGGAATTAACACACAGCTGCCAGCTTTGAAGATGGAGAGGGCCAGGAGGAAAGAAATGCAGGTGGTCTTTAGGGGCAGAGGGTGGCCCTGGCCAATGGCCAACAATGAAATGGGTCACAGTCCTACAGCCACGGAACTCAGTTCCACCAACAACCTAGATGAACCCAGTCCCTCATTTGGGGCTTATGAGGGCCAGAACAGAGAACCCAGTGAGCCCCCTGGACTTCCACAGCACGGAGAGCTGTGGAGGCTGTGTAATTGGCCATGTTTTCTTATGTAGCAACACATATAACACATAACATGTTGTTGTTAGGTGCCATCCAGTCATGTCCAATTCCTAGCGACCCTCATAGGGTTTTCAATGGCTGTTTCAGGATCGCCTCAGGAGTGGATTGCCATGTCCTTGTCCCATTTTTATGGTGGTGGTTGTTTTTAGGTGCCATCCAGTCGAGTCCAACTCATAGCAACCCTATGTACAGCAGATCAAAACACTTCCCGATTCTGTGCCAGGCACACGATCTTACTCATATTTAAGCCCATTGTTGCAGACGCTGTGTTAATCCATCTGGTGGAGGGTTTTCCTCTTTTGTGTTGACCTGCCACTCTCCCAAACATGATGTCCTTCTCCAGGGATTGATCTCTCCTGACTACATGTCCAAAATAGGTAAGATGCAGTCTGGCCATTCTTGCTTCCAAGGAGCACTCTGGTTGCACTTCTTCTAGGACAGATCTGTTGGTTCTTTGGCAGTCCATGGTATATAGACGTCTCCAGCACCATAATTCAAAAGCATCATCCTGTCTCCCTTATTCAATGTCCAGCTTATCTGGGTCCTCAGAGAGTACAGAGCAGCGCTCCAGTAAACCCCAGCCCATATAATCTACAAAGTAGCAATATATGTAACCTAAACCTGACCATACACCAGTCTATAAGGCAGTGGGAGCTGCATTCACTTTTGGATACTTTACCTGAGAACTCATGACAGTTGCAGCCCTAGAGGAGGGTTAAGCTATAAAGAGGAAGGCAGAGGGACGAGACTCTTGGCTGCCATGGATGGCACCTGTCCAAGCCACCTGCCCAAGCGACGGCTCATATCACTGACCTGCTGCATTCTTTTGTCCTTCCACCTTCTTTACATTCCAGAATACCCGTCATGGGAGAGAGATTAGCATCATCCTGTTTCCTGTGTTTCTCAAAGGAAAATCCTGTGGACTGATGTGCAGGGCTATGAGCAGGGCTAGCTGCCCTTTGGAACGTTAACACTGAAGTGGGTTGACTGAAGGAATTGTAGAACAAAGCACAGGCAGAATCACTATCACAGAGACCATGCCATCTGTTCAGAAAGGCCAGACTCACCCTCCCCTCCCTGGGAACACCTCCTCGGTCATACTTTCAAGTATCTTACAGCTGAGTAAGCCATAAAAAATGAGTCCAGGACAGTGAGAAGTGGGCTGAAATGATGGGTGCTGCTTTCAAGTGGACATAGGCCAAGAACTGGGGAGTCTCCACTCTCCCTTCTGTGACCCAGGGACCAAGAAGGGCTTGTGGTAAATCAACAGAGTGAGGATGGCTAAGCAACCTGGATCCCTGAGTCACTGCATGGATCACAACTGCCTGGAAGTTTAATGGGACATAAGATTTTGCTGTGCTTTGTGGCTATTTGTCACCTCTCTGTAACCCAGTCTATGTAGTTACTCAACAGAACCACTGTGGAAGTGGATTTAAGAGTCAGATGGATGAAATAGGTGATTTCTGAGGTCATTTTCCCTGAAAGCTTTGGTTTTTCACCTGGTATGTTTACTCGATGGGTATCACAGAAACATTAGTTGTAAAGATGATTACTGTTGATATTGACTGTAGACCTATCATGGTGCCAGGCTGGGATTTAGCTCAGTTGGTAGAGCGCTGCTCTGCAGTCTCTGAGGTCCCGAGTTCAGTTCCCAGCACCACAAAATGGGAGAAGGACGTGGCAATCCACTCCCAAGGCAATCCCGAAACAGTCAGCCATTGAAAACCCTATGAGGGTCACTATGAGTCGGACTCGACTCAGCGGCACCTAACAACAACAACAACATCATGGTGCCAGGCACCAGGCTGTGTACCGTACGTGCATGACCACCCTTCCTCCTCCCACAGGTCCATGACATAGGCACTGACCTCACCCCCACTGTAGAAAGAAGGCAAGGGAGGGAAGAGCGTTCGATTAATTAAGAAAATATCCTACCACTAGCAAGTGGCAGGCTGGGAAGAGAAGACTCTCACCCCTCAATATGAAACTCTCCTCTCTGCAAATTGAGCAAATGGAGGCAATTGCATATGACATTCCACAGGCATCTATTCCTTGAGTCTGCAAAAGAGAAGGGGCTGTGTTCTGTTTCACTTTGGACACTTTTCCTGCCAAGGCCACCTAGCTGCTCAAGTTGGTACTGTGCAGGACCTTCAGGAGCTACCAGGCTTCCTTATCAGCCTCTGAAGGGGTTTCTCAGGGTCCACAATGCTAACAAATTGGGATAAAAGTGTGGTAGGTTATAAATCACCACAAGTTACTTGTTGTTGTTGTTGTTGTTAGGTGCCGTCGAGTCAGTGTCCGACTCATAGTGACCCTCATAGGGTTTTCAATGGCCGACTGTTTCAGGATTGCCTTGGGAGTGGATTGCCAGGCCCTTCTCCCATTTTTGTGGTGCTGGGAATTGAACTCAGGACCTCAGAGACTGCAGAGCAGCACTCTACCAACTGAGCTAAATCCCAGCCCACAAGTTACTTGAGGTTCCTCTAATGAGAATATAGAATCTGTCTGGCCACTTTCGAATCTGAGTTGGCCCTGGAATCAATACAATGCAGCAGAAATGACATTGGGCATCTTCTAATCCAAAACTTCCAAGACATCCTATGGCTTCCTCCATGGGAAAGCCTCTGCCAGGTTGTAGAGAGGCCGTGCAGAAGGAGAAACTCAGCCCTCTCTGCCTATCTAGCCAGGACCCCAGACTTTGAGATCCAGTCCCCACCAAGCCACCAGGTGACTAAAGTCAGGCACCATACAGTCAACCCAAAGAAACATGGCGAATGATACATCCTCGTTGCACTAATTGCTATTGGGGTGACTTGTTATGCAGCATTGCTGACACAGAGAGATGAGATCATGTGTCAAAACGAAGAAAGAATCTTAGAAAGCTCTGACCACAGTATTCTCCCACATTAACTATAGAAAATCTCTTTGGCAACCTTAAAGAGCTTTTATTCTTTTTCATTTAAAAAAAATCCCATTTTCAAAATCTAATTACTTCATCATCGATTTTAGAAATAATAAGAGGTAATTTTTCCATCAGTTGGTCAAAACTCAATTTCATTTATCACTTGGAGATAACAAGGAGTCCGCTCCGCCACGCGACTCTACTTCGTCCATTGTCTGAGGAGTCGAAGAGCATTACGTGCCAAGCAGCTACTGGGAAATAATTCTGTCTGCCATGTCGGAGTCCGTTAGACCTCACGTGCGTAGGCAGGTCACACGGGTCAATTATTGGTCATTTCTGAGAACTCGCCTCTTATGTGCTGCTGGAAGTGTCACCGGAGATTTACTGCTGTCGTATTGAGCCAATAACCTGGTGTGGAGGAGCTCTGTCTTTCGGAAAGGACAAAAGAGGAAAGAGCTGAGCGCTCAGGGGCGTGGGAGGGCCGGTGGCATGCTGCACCCATCCTAATGTCCTGGATGGATGCCAGGCACTCACCTGTGCCTTCGTTACAAGCAACGAAGGCAGCCACGGTTTTATCCTGTCTGCTTCTCTTCTCAGTAACCTCCTGGGAGTCTATCAGCCTGCTCCTGGGCAGCTGAGTGGCCAGTGGCTACCCAGGCTGCATGTCACCGAACTGTTTTCTGCAGAGGGGAAGAGGGCAGGTAGTCTAGGCTTCACAGGCCAAGAGGCAGCGATGGGCTCATTATATTTGTGTTTAGGTAACACGAGAAAAACACATTTCTACAATTTTTTGATGAAATTCAAGACATAATAATCGACTATAATGTTTTAAGCCTATGCTAACAGAAAAAATGTAATTATTTTGCAATCAAAATTCATCAAATTTACATCAAAAAATGTAATTATTTTGCAAGCAAAATTGGGGTTCGAAATCCTATCAGCAAATCAATGGCTAGTGCTTATCTGTGAGACGCTTGTTAGCTTGAAGGCCATCCAACAGTGGTAGGGGGCTGGATGTGGCCGTGGGGTTGTGTTTCCCCATGCGTGGATGATGCAATGGTTCTGTCTGTACCTAGGTGGCAAACAGCCTTCTTCCCATGCCAGGTTGGCTCAGTGGGTCGTGGCTCCATCCCGCATGGTGTCTAGCCGGACCGCGAGACAGAGCTGGTGGCGAGAGGAAGTGCTTACTCCCTGAGTTGAGGGACATCTGGGACACTGGTGAAGCGCGACTCTGTGGACGGCTTCCTCTGAAACATCAGGTGGCCTGGTGGCCTGGGGGAAGATCCGCCCTTACCATGAGAGGCCCCGCCCAGTCACCCCACAAAAACACAGGGGATGTGAATTTGCTCCAGTCTCGCGTCTCCTGTCCTTGGACATCAAAAGTCCAGGCTCTTTGGTTTTTCAGTCCTGGGCCTGGCACCAGTGCCCCCCAGCCTGCTCTCTGAGTTCCCAGGTCCTCAGGCTATCAGCCCCAAACTGAGAGCTGCACCACGGGCTCCGCTCATTCTGAGGACTTCAGGCTTCCTTGGGTCACCAGCTTGCAAATGGCCTGTCATGAGACTTCGCAGCCTCCATAACTGTGTGAGCCAACTCCTCTAATAACCCCCCACCCCTCCACCCACCTACCTATCTCTCTCTCTGTCTGATCAATCTATGTATCCATCTATCTATCACGTATCTTCCAGGAGAACCCTGACAGATAAAGACCCCGACCAATGCATTGCTTTTCTGCTTGTGTGGCGCTTCCCTCCTGAACGTCCTCTGGATTTGGGGTGCTGAGGAAGGAGTAGGCACCCGTGCACCTCAGAGGTGGATGCGGATCACTCTGTACCCTGCAGAGCAAGGCAACCAACCAGCCATACAGTGTGACTTGGACAAAGCAGGCTGGCCCTGGCCCCCGTTACTTCAGCCCCCCAATATTCTCTTTCTCACTCCTCAGTAGCTCTGCCGGGCTTATCCTGAGCTTTTTCACCTGGTTGGCCTTCTGGTGCTTTTGAAAAATTGTTTTAACAACAAAATTTTTAAAAATCCGTTTTTTCACTCGAATGAACTATTCCCAATCTGAACATTACAAGTTGATTACCTGAAGCAAATCTCAATTATTTGGTGCGTAAATACCTGCAGACTCTATTCTGCAATTTGATCAAGCCACTGCGACAGGTTAGCTGAATTGTTTTGAACCTGGTTCTCTGAATGCTGGATCGGGGCAAAATTTACATAAGGCCAATCTGCGGGGATGTGGAATGGTTTTTCTGTGGAAGTTATGAATTTGTCCTCCTTGAAAGTATCCAGGATTGTCGGCCTGACCTGGAAGCCAGATGATATGTGCTTTGCTAGAAGTATATGAACTCTGACCTTCAGTGTTTCATCCTTGTGACTCAGTGAGTCTCAGATCAAAATCACAAGGGTCTCCATGTCGTGTGACCACAGACTGTCCCCTTCTCAACCAGCCAGCAATAAGCCTTTACATGGGGGACAAGAAATTGGGTAAAAACTTGTCTCTGTTCCTAGAAAGCATGGTGCCATGTAGTCATTACATAGTCTTTAAATTAATTCTAAATATCTTTAATAAATATTACATATGTATTTGTATTATTATTACATATATTGAACAACATAAAAGGTCCTCCCTCAAGCCAGGCACAGTGGTGCACGCCTGTAATCCCAGCGACTCGGGAGGTGGAGGCAGGAGGATCGCAAGCTCAAGACCAGAGGCAGTCTGCGTAATTTAGCGAGACCCTGTCTCAAAAAGTAAAAACGTGGGCTGAGGGTGCAGCTTAGTGGTCCAGCACTTGCAAAGCATGCAGGCGTGAGGCCCTGGGTTCAACCCCCAGTACCGCAAAGAATTAAAAAAAAGGTCCTCACTCAAGCCTTCAGTTACCAAATGTGAAATATTTTCATCAACTTGGTAGATTTTAAATTATTATCATACTGTGGTGTAATAACTACATGAACCCAAAGACCTAATTTGTAGAAGCAAAGGAATTTGTTAACGTTTTCATAAAGCTCCTGGCCTGGGATAGAACTTTGCATCCAGGGAGAATCCTCCATTTGTGCAACATGTCTTCTAGCACAGGTGCCTACCCTCACTAGGTGGGAGACACCGGAAGCCCTCCAGCGGCACAGTGCCTGGCTTGAAAGCCAGAGGCCTTGCAAGTCAGCACCTGTCGGTCCTCATGTCTAGCAGCACAGAACACAGAGGCAGCTGCCCTGAGCCGTACCTGCGCCTGCAGGCAGATAACTGCGGTGGCTGCCTGGGGCGCTTGCCTGGGGGCACGGTTGGAAGTCAATGCAAATGAGAACTGCTTCCTCGGAGCAGAAAGGATCCTTCAGGACCCTCCCAGCAGGGCTGCCTTGGAGGACAGTACTGACACGGGTCAGACGGTTATCAGTGGCTCCCCCCGCATTGCAGTCCCACGGTGGCAAACTGTGGCTGCCACCTTCAACCTAAACCACAAGGAGGAGGAGGCAGGGGAAAAACAAAAACAGGGACAAAGCGAGGCAAAAACCGCTGAGGGGTGCATGGGGGTTCAAAAGCCGTTTCTAGCCGGGCGCGGTGGCACACGCCTGTAATCCCAGCGGCTCAGAAGGCGGAGGCGGGAGGATCGCAAGTTCGAGACTGGAGGCAGTCTGCGTAATTTAATTTGAGACCCTGTCTCAAAAAGTAAAAAAAAAAAATGGGCTGAGGGCGCAGCTCAGTGGTCCAGCACTTGCAAAGCATACAGGTGCGAGGCCCTGGGTTCAACCCCCAGTACCACAAAAAAAAAAAAAAAAAAAAAAAAAGCCATTTCTAATTTTTTATTTTAGGATTTTAGTTTTTCCAAGGAAACAGTTGTTTGGTAACAAATCTTAGCCTGATGCTGATCTTTTTTAAAGATTGAAGTGTAATGTATGGAGTAAAATTCACTTTTTGTGTGCGGAGACCAGCAAGCTCTAGAAACGCAGTCACATGATAGCCAGGACAGAGCCCTTATGGAAGGTCCCCTACACACCAGGCGGGCCAGAGCTCTTCCCACCCCAGCCCCAACGCCCCTGACTCTACAGTTTTTCCCTCTCCGTGTTGTTGTTGTTGTTGTTAGGTGTCACCCAGCCGGTATCCAACTCATAGCGACCCTATGTACAACAGGTGAAACACTATTGTCAGTGCTTCTCTGCTGTTCATAGGGTTTTCAATGGCTGGTTGATTTTTGGGAGTGGGTTGCCAGGCCCTTCTCCCAAGCCTACAGCAGCTGGTGTTCCCAGGCGGTCTCCCATCCAAGTATTAACCAGGCCCGACCCTGCTTAGCTTCTGAGATCTGATGGGATCGGATGCCACAGGGCTACGGCTGCAGGCTTCCCTCTCCATGTTATATAAATGCAATCCCATAGCACGTACAGCTGAGCTTCAAAAACTGGCTGCTCTCATAGCCCATGACTCACTCGAGATGCTTCCATGTCTGGCTGCCGTCATTTCTTCCTTTTCCCCTGTGAGTCTCCCTCACGTGAGATGGTACTGTGAATTGTTCATCCCTGTACCAGTTAAACAAAGTCTTGGTTGTTCCTCATTTGGTGCAATTACAAAGAAGCTATAAACATTTGAGTTGTTGTTGTTGTTAGGTGCCATCGAGTCGGTATCCGACTCATAGCGACCCTCTGTACAACAGGAGAAACACAATTGTCAGTGCTTCTCTGCTGTTCATAGGGTTTTCAATGGCAGATTGATTTTTGGGAGGGGGTTGCCAGGTCCTTCTCCTAAGCCTACAGCACCTGGTGTTCCCAGGTGGTCTCCCATCCAGGTACTAACCAGGCCTGACCCTGCTTAGCTTCTGAGATCTGATGGGATTGGATTCCACAGGGCTATGGCTGCAGGCCAAATGTTGAATAGGGTTGTTTAATTTCATAAGAACATAGCTTCACATTTCTTTTGGGTGATGCTGGGGGGGGGGCATTGCTATATCTTATGGTAAATGTATGTTTAAGTTTTTGAAAAAGGATGTAGTTTATTTTCCCATTGACATGGACTAAGGATGTATGGCCTTCCATTCAAAAGCAAAGAAGAGAAATTCTTTCCATAAGGAAATTCCTCTTCATGGAAACAGCTCTGGACCATTAGCTCAGAAGAAGGGAAAAATTCATTGGGTCCAATCTCCAAAGAACCTGAGGCTCGGAGATTAAGGGCATTGAAGTATAGGGCACAAGCCATGATAGAGCCAGGGCCTCCAGCTCCGCTCCTGTGGACTTTCCACCTGGGGCCCCTGTTGGGAATTAGAAAGCTTGGAGAAAAATCTACTTAAGAAAAATATGCCCTATATTTTAAGAAATAAGTAAGGTGCAGGAGTGGAAGTATCCAGATAAATTATTGAATTATTGACATTGATCAAGTTCATTGGGAAATGATTCATTTCTCCATTTCCTTTGGCCCAATTATATATAATATATATAATATATTATGTTATATTATATATTATATATTATATATTATATATTATATAATACATTATTATATTTAATATATCATATATATTATATGTTGTTGTTGTTGTTGTTAGGTGCCGTCGAGTCGGTATCCGACTCATAGCAACCCTTTTAGGGTTTTCAATGGCTGACTGTTTCAGGATTGCCTTGGGAGTGGATTGCCAGGCCCTTCTCCCATTTATGCGGTGCTGGGAATTGAACTCAGGACCTCAGAGACTGCAGCGCAGCACTCTACCAACTGAGCTAAACCCCAGCACATATATTATATATGATATATTAAATTATATCATAAATGCTATATCATGTATATTATATATTATATAATATATGATATATTATATAATGTTATGCTATATAATATGTAATATGTATTATATATCACATATTTATATATTGTGTATTTATGCATTTATATTATATATTTATTAAATATATTTATATTAAATATAATAAATTATATAAATATAAATATAAATAAATAAATATTTATAATATAATATATAATATATTATAATATATAATATATAATAATATATATAATATAATTTAATATATATAATATAATATATTTATAATAAATATAAATATAAATAAATATAATATATTATATATTTATTAAATATAATATATAATATCTATTAAATATATTATATGTTATATATAATATATGTTATGTATTTATATATAATATATATAATATATATAATATATAAAAATAAATATAGAGTATAGATTATATATATATAAACTCCTATATCCTAAACTGTTCCAGGGAACAGTTAATGTGAGCATTAATAGATTAATCGATTTGTATTTATCCTTATCATTTTTAAATTCCTACATATAAAATATGAAATTTATGACTAATCCAGCTCACTGCAGGAGACCCTACTGCCAAGCAGTCATGCCACGTGAAGACATGACCTTAACTTTGTGAAGAGTCCATTCCCTTGATTCAAGTCCCTCTTGTTAGCTAAATTCACAGTTAGTGGGAGAAATTCTCTAGTAAACATCTGAGATTAAAGTGCTATTGCCGACAGTCAAATTACAATTTGTAGTCCCAAAATGGGTTCAATTATGATCACTCAGAGAGGGAGAGAAGAAAATATAGAACCTGCATGCACCAGGGAAATGCGAGGTCTTCAAAAGTAACTCAAATATTAATCCACTAATCGATTTTTCATTACCCACACTATGACCTCTTACAGGGTGATCATTTCAGGCTCAAATATCCAACTTTTTGGCCCAAAGCCGTGAGGGTAATTGCTTTATAACTGGGTAAGAATATATCATCTGCGTCCGGTCTGGACTCAAGAAGAACATCTGTAACTGACAGTTAAAGCTGCATTTCTGGGTGGCGTTCAGTCCGCATGAAGACTTCCCACTAATACTGCTTATCACATGCCACCAAGTATTTCAGATAGTTCTGTGCCTGGAACAAGTGCTTGTTTTCCAGCAGTACCCAGCGCCTTGGGGTCCCAAATGCCAAGTGCTGTTCAGTGAAGCATCTTTTCTGCTGAACAGAACAGCCCTGTCCCCAGGATGGACCAAGCCCTCTTGACTCTACCTTCCATCTTTCACCTCTGTCCCTCTTCCTGCTGCTGCCAGTCTGCAGCCTCAGTTGTGTTCCCAGAGATCTGGAATATTCTGCCCTAGCAGTCAGGAACAAAGGGCCAAAGCCCTTGCTTGCCCCTGGCCTCATGATAAAGGGGAGAGGGCAGAAGGAAGCCTGAGGGCCCCCTTGGTGGAAGCAGGAATGTGGGATTGTCCTTTTGTTTTTGTTGTTGTTGTTGTTGTTGTAGTTGTTGTTGTTGCAGCATTGGGGGTTGAACCCAGGTCCTCGCACCTGCATGCTCTGCAAGTGCGGGACCACTGAGCTGCACCCCCAGCCCATTCTTTTACTTTTTGAGACAGGGTCTCGCTAAATTACGCAGACTGCCTCTGGTCTCAAACTGGCGACCCTCCTGTCTCTGCCTCCCGAGCTGCTGGGATTACAGGCGTGCCCCACCTTGGCGGCTCGGATTGTCTCTCTTTACCCAGTTCCCTTCCCTGGGCACCAAGGTTGCTTTTCATAAGACTTCCTAAAGGGTAAAGAAGTTGCCCTGAGGTCATGTCTGCCACCTTTCCTCCCTTGATACCAAACACCTTGACTTTTTCTCAGTTTGCACTTGCAGTCTGTGAAATAGGCTGCTTCTCCAGACACCAGGAATCGGGCACGTGCTCTCCTCTCGGGGAGGCCCGTAGTCTCCTCGCAGTGACAGTGGCCTTGTCCTCTGCAGGTTGTATTCTGTAACCAGCCCCATGCTTTGGAACTGCAGTCAGATATGCCCCAGAGAGCTTCGCACGAGCAGGAACTGGGGGGGTGGACAGCCAGAACGCAAGGGACAGCGGCAGCCAAGAGAGGCCCAGGTCCCTTGCTGGGTGGCAGCCGTGGAGCCGGTGAGACAGTGCCCTTTCTCCTGACCTGTGCCACTCCAGGTTGTCTCCTCCAGGACCGCTGCGCAGGGGGATGCAGAAGTGCCAGGGACCCCGCCAGCAGATCCCACCTCCATCACAGAAGGCTTGGGAAGTCACCCATGCACAGGCAACTTTGCCAGCTTTTGTTTGTGGTTCTGCCGGTGCCAGCTGGGCGCTGCCACTGCTGCGCATCCTGGCCTTCTGGGCCTCGGTTCCCAGCTCACATGTTTACAAAACAGAATGTGTCATGCCCAAGGAGCACGTTCCAGCGTCGCCCTTCTGAGACACACACGAGTATCTCGGAACATTTAGAGGCCGTGTTTCTCCATAGCCAAGGGTGCTAGCTCTGCGTCTCCTGGCTGGCAACATTGGTGCTAACGGTGCCGGGGTGCAGGCAGCCCCCATGGGTGCAGCAGGGGCCCTGTCTCTCAGCCCCCACGCTCTGGTTTTGGTCTCTCCCGTCGCTGGCTTACAAAGACATCCAAAGCCACACAGAGGGCCTTATGCAGCTGCTCTTAAACGTCTTGCTGGGTGGCAGCGCCTGCCAGAACCCAGTGCTGGCAACACAAAGACACGGCAGGCCCCATCCAAGGTCAATGTTCCATCACAAAGCCAGAGCCAGGAGGGAGCAAGGCACATCGGGTGCTTGTGAGACGAGCCTGATTTCCAGACCCATGTGGCAGGGCAGGGCTCTCTGCTGGCACGCCACCTCACCCCTGGAGGGGTCCGAGAGGACCCTCGCTGCAGAGCTCAGAATCTGGTATGGCTGTAGCACTCGAGATCTTTGTGATGGTGAGGCTAAGAACAAGTGGCTCCCAACTGTGGGAAATACAGCGTTGGTACCCGCTGCCTCACATCTGATAATTCAGGCTGATCACAAAGCACTACTTCCAATGGGAAATAATGGAGCGGAACTCTCAGCCAGGGAACTTCTCCTCCATATGGTCCGCAAACTCCCTGAGAGGCGCGATCCTACGGGGAGCGCCATCTGTGTGGACTCCGTGCGGCTTCCTTGGCCTCAGACAGCACTCAGCAGCAGACACGTTCAAACACGCGGGGCTGCCTCTCCCTTCCTCCTCCACTGCCACTCACTCCTGGAGGGGCTGCTCACGCAGGGTGTCTCTTTTCTGGGCAAATCCCCCAAATGGGAGAATCCCCACTGCAAGCGGCTTCCTCTCCAGGCTTGAGTACTTTTCATAGATTGTCAGACTCACCATCGCACTGACAGTGAACGTGTCTTATTTCACCTGCTGGAGGGAGAAGTCCTTCCGGGCCAGGTAAGTCTCCTAATCTCTGGGTCTCTCCAGGGTCTAGGCATGGGAGCAGTTAGGATTCTTTACTGTGAGCAAGTGATTGACAGCAGCGGGGAAAAGTTTCCTGGAAGGATATCAGGCTACCTAGGGAAAGCTTTGGAAGGGAGGAAAGGAGGCTCAGTGTGATGTTTTAAGAAGCACTCTCCTGAAGAAGCCTGCAGCCATAGCACTGTGGCTTCTGATCCCGTCAGATCTCAGAAGCTAAGCAGGGTCGGGCCTGGTTAGTACCTGGATGGGAGACCACCGGGAACACCAGGTGCTTTAGGCTTGGGAGACAGACCTGGCAACCCATTCCCAAAAATCAATCCACCATTGAAAACCCTATGAATAGCAGAGAAACACTGACAATGGTGTTTCGCCTGTTGTACATAGGGTCTCTATGAGTCAGACACTGACTCCATAGCACCTAACAACAACAACTCCCAAATAAACTGCCTGGATGGATTAACTCAAAGTGGCCTCTAAGCTGGGCCCTGAGGGCACAGGTGGTCCCGTTGCCGCGGTGTGGGCTGCCGCCGGCCTGGAGGAGCTTCACAGGGGCTTTGTGCCCCTCTCCTGGGCCCTTCCTCCTGCCTCTGTGTGGCTGGGGCACATGATCTCGTTGGTGGACACCAGCTGTGTACATGAGCCCAGCTGCAGAGGAAGCTGGGTGAGACAACATCTACAAGTTTCTGCTTGCGAAGAAGAGGTGAGTCTTTATATCAAAACTCGTAAGACAAAGTTCAGGTCCTAGGGACACAAAAAGAATCACAAATATCCACTATGCAAAGTACGTCTTATGTATTGCTGTAGACATGTATGGAGTGAATCGACAAATTTTGTTTGAGAGTCATTAGAAACGAACATGCCACTATGAATAAAAATAGGGCATGCTGGTGCCTTGTGCCTCAAAACTGCCTTACATACCATCTCCATGATACCACACACTGCATGGCTGCAATTCTACAAGAGACCCGAGGAAATGCTCTTGGAATTTACTTGTGAATTTTAAGATACAAAAACACTTCAACAAACATACTGAAATAAAAGACAGACTCCATATAACTTATAAAAGAACCGCCAGATCACTTGTGGGCGCCTGGGAAGCAAGTCCTATGGGTGCTTCTGCGACTCCTGAGCTTCCTGTCCAGTTCCCACTGCCTCTCCCAAGGGTCCCCCAGTGACTTCATCAACTGCGGAGCACTCTGAAACGACCACGTGCTGTCAGCCTCAATCATCACTCTCCATAGTTAAAAACAGTTCATAGCGACATCATTCAGCGGTGTTAAAGAGAGCCAAAGAACTCAAGTCTTAAACAGGGTCCACAGACCTGGACCAGTGCCACGTGGCCACATGTGATAAAGCTGTGGAAAACCTGAAGCCGGTGGTACCACCTCGATTCCCATGCTGATGTTTCAGCCACTCCGTGGCAGGGTCCTTGGCTGAGTAGGGTGGAGTGGGGTCAGGGAGCGACAGTGGGAGGACCAGAGACAAAGTTCAAGTGGAGAATACTGTATGCCTCGAGTGTCTGAAAGGATCCTCTGTGTTTAAAGGAAGTAAAGCAGTAGAGGCTCTCTGCGGCTAGGGGCTCACAGGGCCACAGAGCTTAGTTGCTGGGCTCGTCCCAAAATGGCAAAAGTTCCCAAGTGGCCCTAGGATCTTTGGAGGAGGTGCTCAGGAAAGAGAGGAGCCCTGGGACCCTAGGAGTCACTGGGAAGGGTCCCAGGGTCTGGGGAGCAGCTTAGGAAAGAGAGGAGTCACTATTCCCACCTGTGGCGGGTGTCCATCTCCCAGCAGAAGGCTGTGTCCACACTTCTCTATCTGCCACGTCACTTCCTCCCCCTTTCCTCCCCTCTTCCGAAGGGCTCCCGTGCGTTATTCAAAACCCAGTCAGGCAGCCCCTTGCATAGTCTTCCTAGACCACAGCAAACCTCGCTCATCAAAGCATAGCATGTGCACGCTGCCTCTGCCCCGGCTCCGGGTCCCCCGTGTCCTGCCAGAGGAGACACCCCATGCATGTTTACTGGATTAACAACCAGGTAATGAAGGTGAGGCTGAGCTTTAGCTTAGTTGGTAAGGTGCTGCGCTGCGCTTTCTGATGCCCTGGGTTGGATCCCCAGCACCATAAAAATGAGAGAAGGACCCAGCAGCCCACTCTCAAAACAATCTGCCATCGGAAGCCCTATGAATAGCAGAGAAGCACTGACATAGTGCCGGGCATGGCCCAGTGGGAGTGTTTCCTTCTGTTGTACATAGGTTTGCTGTGAGTTGGACCGACTCAAGAGCACCTAACAACAACAACAACAGACAACAGAGCCAAAGTGCTGCCCCTGCCAAGAAAGGACACACAGAGTAGATGTGACAGGTGTTTGAGACCTGGAGAATTCAAGGTAGAAGAAAATCAACCCTGACCAAATACTGACCAGAGCCAGACACAACCCTACCTCGACATCAGCTGCTACTGGACAACTTTGGTCTGAAAACAGTGAATGGAAACCCTAGAAATACTTCATAAGTTGTTTTGTTTTTGTTTGTCTCTTTTGTGGTAGTCGGGGGCTGAACCCGGGGCCCCGGACGTACGTTGAAGTACTCTCTCAATGGGCTGCTCACCCAGCCATGTTTTATTTTTTATTTTGAGTCAGGGTCTCACAACGCTGCAGAGGCTACGTCTGGCCTCAAGTTCACAATCCTCTCGCCATTGCCCGCCGAGTCTTTGGGATTTCAGGTGTGCACCATGGCTCCCAGCTCCTTCATACATTTTAAATAACTTTCATTACAGTCTATGTTTGGGCTGGGATTTACCTCAGTTGGTAGAGTGCTGCGCTGCAGTCTCTGAGGTCCTGAGTTCAATTCCCAGCACTGCAAAAATGGGAGAAGGTCGTGGCAATCCACTCCCAAGGCAATCCCAAAACAGTCAGCCATTGAAAACCCTATGAGGGTCGTTAAGAGTCGGATACTGACTCGATGGCACCTAACGACAATAACAACAGTCTATGTTTATAGTTCTATTTCATAGGTGATTGCTCTTAGTCTTTTATTGTGCCTAATTTATAAGTTAAACTTTATCATAGGTAAGTCTGCAGGGGAAAAGCACTGTATATAGGGAGTTTGGTATTAGCTGTGGTTTCAGGCACCCCCTTGGAGTCTTGGGCTCTATCCCTGTGGATAAGGGTGGACCACGGTGAGCTCCTCCTTTATCCCTGTGAAATCAATATGGAGTGACATGGGCGTAATCAGCCCCTTCCCACGATGAGGGGATTTAGCTCAGTTGGTACAGCGCCGCTCTGTGGTCTCTGAGGTCCCAAGTTCAATTCCCAGCACCTCAAAAAAATGGGAGAAGGACCTGGCAATCCACTCCCAAGGCAATCCTGAAAGAATCAGCCACTGAAAACCCTATGAGGGTCACTATGAGTCAGATACCTACTCGATGGCACCTAACAACAATAACAATCCCACAACGAGAAACCAAGACTATCAAACCTTACCAAGGTTCAGTCTGATTCTGTTACAATGTAGCATCACGTTCTGGCAGGGCTTAAATACCCCTTCCTTTCAAAATCAAGTATTAGGTCAATGAAAATATGATAGTTTCTCTGCCTCAGTACTTTTCCTCAAGCATTCTTAGAGCTTAGATTAATAACATCATTTACTCGGCTGTCTATTCTCACCGGACTTTCTCCAAACTTAAGTCATACAGCTTGAAAGTTCGAGGAGCCGTAAGCCCCAGGCCACACTCATGATGGGGCTCAGGAAGAGCTCTGTGTGCCCCTGGAAGCTTTCCTCCAGTGGCAGGAAATGGGACCGGCAAATCCTCACAATGTTGGTTCCTATGTACATCCGGATCTTTAAAATTTCAATTGATTTTTGCTCCAGATATAATTTCTATCATTTAATTTCTAATAGAAAAGAGCAGTAAGTCTACATTTTACTTTACTAGGAAAAATATTTTCTTATTAAATTGTTCTCGTCTCTGTCCTGAGAGACTGTCTCTCCTTATATGCAGGTCTGGATGGCTCAATATGATCCTGCTGGTTTCAGATCTGCAAATCAGACACAACTGGGTTCTACTTCCTGCTCTACCTGCTTTATGTTGCACATTGAGGCAGAGAACTCAAGTTCTCTAAACCTCTTTATTGTTATTGTCTTTGTTGTTAAAAATGCGAACACCTACCTACAAGTCATTGTGGTGTTTGAGTGAAGAACTGAGCATAATTTCGTACCTATCAAAAATCTAGACACTAGCACAGATTCAATAAAAGGTAAATATTAATTTAATCTCTTTCCATTCTAATGCACTTTACACACAGCTGCCATTTTAAATTTCTTAATGCATAAAACTTATACCTTTGAACAGAAGCATTGTTGGCTTCATTCACATCGGATAAAGTTTAAAGTTCTGTCTAAAATTTAAAACCTGATTTCGTTAACTTGCCTTCAGATATTCCACATTCTAGGTAAAATGAACAAAGTCTTCATTTCTCCATTAATTTAATCTTCTGCTTCTGCATCTTTGCTCTTGTTTTCTTGCTACTCAAAGTATTCAAATTTTCATTTTTCAAGGTTCAGTGTAAGGACAATTTTTATAATATGTTTATGTGAATTCCTGCCTCATCTCTCCCTTTCTTTGGGGACAGGAGCCATTTCTCAGGGGTTTAGGGACACGTGACCCCAAAGGATGCTGGTGGTTTCACAGGATCCACCACGTTTCTTCTTAAAACAGGGGCAAAGAACTGTACTTTAAGAAAGACTTTAAGAAGTTTGACTTCTTAGATCAACTCATAGATATGGATTTCTCCGGTTCTTGGCAAGAACAGAGCTCTTGGGACTTATTCATATTTATCCTGAATGGAAACTAAGCATGAAGTCTAAGTCTCTTAATTGCGACTGTATTAAAATCATCTGGGAAGTGGGCTCGACATACACACAGCTGTTCCTGCCCTCAACGCATCATGACTGTGTGTCTGAGGTGGAAACACTGGCATGAGTGGCTGAGATTTGTGGGTCATTCTGGGACCCCATCTGTAGTCTGGAAGTCAAACATCTCTCCTTGTGGTTTGCTATCCAGGGAATCTCATGGGATTGAAAGTTATAGAAATTTACACACAATTATTTAATTGACTCCATATATATATGTATATATATATATATATATATATATATATATATACACACATATATATATCAGATTCAATAAAAGGTAAATATCAATTTAATCTCTTTCCATTCTAATGCATTTTACACACAGCTGCCATTTTTAATTTCTTAATACATAAAAGTTACATCTTTGAACAGAAACATTGCATATATATATGTGTGTGTGTGTATATATATATGTATGTATGTATATATATATATATATATATATATATATATATATGTGTGTGTATATATATATATATCTGCTCCGAATGCTGGGCTAGTCCGTTATAAGCCTAGTTTTTAAGGCGCGGTGGCCAAATGTAGAACAAATAAAATCATCATACTTTGTTTCATTACTCTATAAAGTTTCACTCTAGTCTTTGAGTATCAACAATTTTGACTTCACATCCACTTTACAAATCTTTATAATCACTGCAGTTCCTCCACACGTCAGAGCAATTTACAACTTCTGCGAAAGAGCCTGCCTTTAAGCTCACAGAAACTTTTTGTATTAGGATTTCTATACGAAATTGATGATTTTAGATTTGGTGCCTTGGCAACTTTGCAAATCTCTTCCTCTTTTCCTCCCTCTTCCCACGTGGCTTCCGTATCTTTTCCTACCTGTCCCATCCGTGATTCCAAAGATAAAGTTCGGTACGCACAGAGAATGTGCACATTGTTACACAGGGCCTTGTCATCTCTGAAGAAGCAGCTTGAGGGTGAGAAGGTGGGCGTTAGAGAACAGCAGGACAGGCTTGCTGTTGTCCTTCAGGACTCTGCCTCTTTTCCTCCGCTTCGCTGCAGTCCAGGGAGCATGCTCAGCGGCACTCGGAGACAGTTTGTGCCACCTGGTGGAATTTCCTTGAAAGGGAATTGTCAGGGGGTCTGAATTACAGCACAGCTGATCGGCACCTGAGGCACTTTCTCCGTGCTTAATATCACCAGGCGAAGCATAGATTCCCCACTGTGTCAGGCAATTTAACTGCACCAGGCCCATAATAAAGAGGTTTTTTAATGTGAAAATTAGTCTTTAGTGAAAGAGACCTATTTCGGTAGCTGCTGGGTAAGTTCAGGTAACGCAATGCCTTCCACAGGTTGGGTCATTCCCGCGTACTCTGGTTAATACCTAGACATTATTGCCAGCCGCCTAGCAGGCAGCACACAGATGTTAACACCGCTTCCCATTAGTTAGAGATGCAAGTAATTGTAATTAACTTCTTTTCCTTACCCTCACCCCCAGGAAGTCAAAACAATCTGATAATGTCATCTTTAGCAATTAGTGATGTAACTGTTTACTCAAGCAGGGATTCTGCCAAACATAAAAGAGGTTTTACCAGCACATGGGCTGAAGCGATGGCTGATCAGAGCGGCTAAGTCTTTCCTGAGAGGCTCAGACACGCCGGCGAGAGCCAGCTGTGCGGAGGCGCCATGTCACCGCCTTGCCAAAGGATACTGACAGAGGAGCCATGGCCAGGTGGCCGCGTGGCTCGTCTAATCTGCTAGCTTTTCTTCTTTCCCTTTGCAATTATTAACCACCATGAGCCAGGATACAGAGAGACACAGCAGCAGCAAAATTCATAGCTCCAGCTCTCATTTGTTCATGGGACCCTACCAGCCACAGGACCTCTCACCGAGACGTAGAAGTTTCTCTTCAAAGACAGACTGGACCAAGCCAAAGACAGACTGGATTATGTGGCTGGGAGCGACCAATAAAACAAGGTAGTACTCCAGAAATCCCCACACTCAATCCAAACACTTCAAAAGCAAACCAAACCCTTCACTGAAACTAGAAAGGGGCACGCAGGCACTGGTGCAGGGGAAGAGCCATTTTCTGGAACTGTGTCTGCAGACTTCTAAGGCGCTGGGACGTGTGCTCTGCCTCCTGAGCTAGCGTGGCTATTTTGGGAGCAGTCATCAAGCTTAATGATGCTTACTGCTTCCCAAATGCTGACACCATGTTCTGGTGCTCAGGACGCTCTCACCAGAAGGCATCCTGCCACGCTGGCGTGGTCAGTTTGATCTAATCCACGCACGTGCGTGTGTGGCCAGGAATCCCCTCCACAGTGACACAAGCGGCCACTCTTCCTGTGGCCCATAGCTGGAGGCACTTTCCCACTGCTTGTAACTTCTGACATTTCTATCTCTTAGATTCATGTCTGCTGGCGTCTGCTGCCCTGAAGAACCACCCAGTTCTGATTGCTCTGTGCCAGGCTGGTCCCAGTGGTGCCCAATCATGCCGCGTGCTGCCAGAAGTTGCTCCCAACGGTCCCCCAGGAGTCTTTTCACTCCACCCTGTTTGCAGCTGCCCCGTTAAACCTCATCACACAGCAGCTGCCTGGATGTCCTTTTGTCATCGAATATCTGCTTTCCATAAATATCCATGGCAACAGTATCACTTCAGGACTTGCGGATGGGCTGCATTCTGTGGCTCAGTCGTGGGGATGTGAAAAATTAGGAAGGGGAACCTTAATCTGAGAAGCGAGGTAGGATCATATTGCTGAGATGCCTGAAAAGTGGCTTATTTTACCAAGAACTTTTAAAGAAGCGGCATGGGACAAAGCATGTGGGAGTTACCCTGTTAGAAAGTGTGTGAGCTGAGGTTAGAAGTGAAATACTCTGAAGACCAGAAAAAAAAAAAAAAGGAACGAAATGAATATCTTCGATGAGAAAACAAAACAAAAAACGAATTGTACCTACGTTGCCGAATCATTGTAAATATAAAAGACAAGTTGTATGGATTTACTCACCCAGTGCCTGCTACAGCACTAGAGCTCAAAGCAAACAATAGATACTGTTATTATTAATTACTATTAATACTATAAAGCAACGAAAATCACTGCTTTCTTCCAAACCTAGAAAATAGAAAGAATTTGCTTATTCTTTTTGTTGTTTGGTGCCGTCGAGTCGGTATCCAACTCATAGCGACCCTCTGTGCAACAGGAGAAACACTATTGTCAGTGCTTCTCTGCTGTTCATAGGGTTTTCAATGGCAGATTGATTTTTGGGAGGGGGTTGCCAGGTCCTTCTCCCAAGCCTACAGCTTCTGGTGTTCCCAGGCGGTCTCCCATCCAGGTACTAACCAGGCCCAACCCTGCTTAGCTTCCGAGATCTGACGGGATCAGATGCCACAGGGCTACAGCT